>JABUQX010053049.1:5000-7500 GCA_015478945.1 Trachelipus rathkii
TGTGTGTGTGTGTGTATTATTATTATTATTATTATTGTGTGTGTGTGTGTGTGAGTACCTATGATATGTAATAATGTTCATCTTTAAATTCTCTAGAACATCTATCTATCATAGAGTTTGTGTGTGTGTGTGTGTGTGTGTGTGTGTGTATTATTATTATTATTATTATTATTATTATTATTATTATTATTATTATTATTATTATTATCATTATCATTACTGTGTGTGTGTGTGTGTGTGTGTGTGTGTGTGTATGTGTGTGTTATTTAACTATAACTAGCTAGCCTTATTATTATTATTATTATTATTATTATTATTATTCACTTTTTACTAAGCTTTAACCTATATTATTATTATTATTATTAATAACATATTTCTTAATATTATTATTATTGTATTATTATTTACTAGTATTATTATTATTATTATTATTGTGTGTGTGTGTGTGTGTGTGTGTGTGTGTGTGATATTCTAACTTAGTAGTAGTATTTATTATTATTATTATTGATATTATGTTTCGTATCTGCAGTTATTGTTATTATATTTAAAACATTATTAACTAACTTATTACTTCTTCTTAAAACTATTAAAACTAGCTTCTGCTAACTAACTAACTTCTTATTGTATTATTATTCTTATTCTTCTTATTTCCTATGTGTGTGTGTGTGTGTGTGTGTGTGTGTGTGTGTGTGTGTGTGTGTGTGTGTGTGTGTGTGTGTGTGTGTGTATTATTATTGTTGTTATTGTAATTATTATTATTGTTAATTGGGCTCAATGGACGAAAACGTACGATCCCCTAGTAGCCTTTTCTCATATATATATTGCTTTTGTAGTGATCTTGACTACTCTTCTTAAATCTACTTTGTATTTATTTACAAGTAGAATAAATCTTGATTTGATTTGATTTGTAGTTTTATGTGTGTGTGTGTGTGTGTGTGTGTGTGTGTATTGTGTGTGTGCTTAGCTTTGTGTGTGTGTGTGTGTGTGTGTGTGTGTGTATTATTATTATTATCATCTTGACATGCATAAAAACTTAATAAATTCACAAACTTTTTCAGTATTTTCTTACGCGAAAATTTATTTAAAATCGAATGAAAATTAAAAAATGCTTCAAAAACAAATTAAAGCAGAAGCCTTATATGCTGTATATACCTGTATTATATATATATACTCTCTCTTTCTACTCTTATATCTGTATATATATATACAGCAATAACTTATAACTACTGCTCTCTATCTCTCTCTCATATATATACATACATACAGTACATACAAACATTGTACCATTGGAGGGCCACACCGCCTCCAGAAAGCCGGCCACTGCTCTTGGGCGGTTCCACAGGTCAAGAATAGAAGTTACAGCAAAGGTGGTACGGGGAGCGTCGAGGGCGGGGCACTCCAGAAGGAAGTGCTCCATTGTGTCCTGGGATATACGACATCTAGTGCAGATGGGGGATATAACGTTGTCAAGTTTGAATCTGAATTTATATTGCATAAGATTTGGGTGGTGGCCTGATCTGCTCCGGGCGAGGTTAATTTGGTTTCTTCTGGACAGTGATTCTTCTGTAGGGGAGATGTTTGGGGATGGGGTGTTTAGTAGATTGTTATTGGGGCGATTTTGTAGATATGTGTTAGTTAATTGTGTATGGATGTGAGAGAGTTGAGGGGTATTTGGGGGGGGGGGGGGGGGGGTGTTGTTGTGGGTGGGGGGGGGGGGGGGGGGGGTTGGAGAGTATTTGGTGGCATGGATGGGTTGGATTGAGTGTTTTCTGGAAAAATTGTGTCCCTACCATCTTCAAGTGGGTAGGGATGGGAAGGATGTGTGTCTCGTCATGTAAATGCTGGATGGGGGTTGTTTTAGTACATCCAGTGATTATTCTAAGGGCAGTGTTTTGTGTAACTTGTAATTTATTTAAGTTGGATTGTGAGGCATAGTTTATATTAGTTCTGAGGAGTTGTTTGTAGATTGTGGTAAGGGTGTGTTTTCTGTCGCTGAAGTTGTGTTGGGAAAGGGTTTGGAGGGTGTTTAGTTTCCGTTGGGTTGAGGAAGTAATTTGGTCGATGTGGGGGGAGAAAGTCATATGTGTGTCGTAAGTGAGTCCTAATATTTTTTGGGTTTTGTTTAGGGGGAGGGGGAGGGGGTTGTTGTTCAAGTAGACTATTGGGTGGAATGAGGATTGGTGGCGGTCTGTGGTTAGGAGGGTAATGGAGGATTTAAGGGGGGAAGCTGTCATTCTATTGGTGAGTAGCCAAGTTTCTAATAATTGTAGGTATTCTTGGGTGTGTTGGGTGGCTGTATTTACAAGTGGATGTTGGGAAATGAGACTGATGTCGTCTGCATAAGTAATTAGTTTGGTGGATTGGTTGGTAGGGCTGTAAAGAGATTGAAGAGGAATGGAGAGAGAATGGCGCCCTGTGGTACGCCATTTTGCAGTTTGATGGAGTGTGAGAGGGTGTTTTTATGGAGGACTTTGGCATATCTATTGGTAAGGAAATTTGA
>JABUQX010053049.1:20000-33236 GCA_015478945.1 Trachelipus rathkii
TATCTGTATAAATTTTTGTAGTAACGTCGTTTTCTTCTCGAGGATTAGCCGCATTTGCAAGCCTTTTATTTTCGATATCAAAATTACCTTCCTCATCTAAATATTTAAATCCAATTCCTGACAGTCCTGGAGGTCCTGGAGGTCCTCGAGGTCCTCGCGGTCCTGGTGGTCCACTTCTTGTTAGAGGTCCTTCACCAAAGTTATTAACACTCATTTATTTTAGAGAAAAAAAGTTCTTGTAGAATTGAGTGAAAATTTAATTTCAATACGGTTACTCCGAAAAGAACGAATAAACACAAATGACCGCAAATAACTTCATTCAATTTTTGTATTTGATACGTTGAATAGACAATATCGCATTGTATATAATTTTCAAATTCAGTCGGAGGTTGAACACCGAATGAATCGAAATAATAGCATAAGTTTTTACAATTCTTAAACCAACATGTCCAATGAGTTCCTGAACCTTTAATTGAATCCAAATTTAAGATTCCAGATTCCTTTTTATTAGATTTTTTTGGAAGAGCATCTCTCATATAAATTCCTCTAAAGTTTGGAATTTTAAGTTGATTAACATATTTCATAAGATCATATTGACTCAACGCTTTCATCGGAATATTCAACTTTTGTATGGTTTTAAAAATAAACCCTCGCCAGTTTTTCGACGAGGGTATGGTTTTAAAAAAAGACCTTTTCCATTTGTTTTCTTTTTTTCCATTTGAAGGTTATGCTTTCTAGTTTCTTCTAATTGCTTTTGAGCTGTTTTTTTATCATTTACAGTTTTAGCAATAGCGCTGGCTCCACCAGCAAGAGAACCGATTGCACTTGCAGCTGCTAATAATGTTGGAAGTGTTATTAAAAATCCTCCATGTTTTGCCAAGGCTGTTAGTTGTGATATGCTTAATTTTAAATTAAATGGTATACCTTTTAAAAATTTAGCTTTTTGAGTTAGAGTTAAGAGAAGAGATATGTTTCCTTTATCCTTTGGATTGATTCTAAATGATATAGAAGATTTTTTATTTACTGCGTTGTTTAACTTCTTTACCTGATTCGGTGTAAGATATACTTTCATATCGTTGTACGTCATTTATTTAAGAAGAAAAAAAGTTATTATATATAAAATTTTATATATAATTTTTTCCTTTTTTTTTTTTGTTATGGTAAAGTTTGCCATAAATTATAGAGTTATTTACTGCTTTGTTTAACTTCTTTACCTGATTCGGTGTAAGATATACTTTCATATCGTTGTACGCCATTTATTTAAGAAGAAAAAAAGTTATTATATATAAAATTTTATATATAATTTTTTCCATTTTTATATTTTTTATAATTTTTATATTTTATTAGAAGTAAATTGAGTTTTTACTCTTCCACATTCTGAGCATGTACCTCTAAGCATGCTACTTTTATTTGTCATAACCTTTTGAACATTTTCAGTATTTGTTATTTTTCTACAATGAATACAATAATACCTCATTTATTTAAGAGAAAAAAAATTAAAAAGCGATATTCATTTTATTTCCATCAGATTGTAGTTTCACAAGTCGATCTGATAATACTAATGCATAAGCCTTTGTAGGTTTTGATATATTTTTCTTAAAAGTTGCTCTTATTTTAATATCTGTAACTGAATTTTTTATTTTTTCAGATTGTCTACTTACATCAAATACTAGCAATGGATACAAATTTTGATATTCTATTAAACTAATAGAACAATTTTCTTTATTAAGTATATGATTAGAATAATCTGATAGCATTTTATAAGCGGTTGTATAATAATTCTCATTAAAATCAAGTCGAAGATCCATTTCTGGATATCTTTCGCTATTTAACTGAACAAAAGCGTTAGTTATATTACAATGATTAAATATACCTCTATTCATAATTTGATTATCACCATTTGTTTCTTGAAAAGCTAAAATTATAAATCGAGGTTTCTCAGATCCGGCTGTAACATTTAATCTCCAATCGAATTGTTGTTGTCCTTGATTTACTTCTATAGATTCACACTGTCTATTCAAAAAATTAATATTTAATGTAACTTTATTTTGAATATCTTTATACAGTTTAATTGAATATTCATCTGTAAGTGTTACGTGTGGGATTCTCCATACTATTCTCGATAAAATAATTTTACCATCAGGAACTTTATAAGTACCATCATCGTTTTTATCTGACGATTTTAATATAACATCATTATCATCTTCTTTCCTTCTTAATGTAAGCTGATGTTTTATGCCATAAATTACCTTATCATAATTTTCACAAAATCCAAATATATGACTTAACGGAATAGCTACACTAAAATTCCCCGATGAGTTCTTAAATAAGTATTTGTGTCTCTCTATATATCCAGAATTATTAATTTTTGGACATACTTTATCACATTTATCAGGTGACCACATAAAATTCATACCTTCTAAATAATTGAGAGGATATGTTAAAAGTCCTTTCATAGTTGATGCTTGTCCAGGATTTGGATATTCTTCCATACTTTTATTTCCAAGTTGATATTCAACTCTTGAAAATAAATACATGATTCCGTTATTAATTAAATTTATATATAATTCTTTTCCTGATCCAGTTCCAGTTCCAGGTTGATCTTTTTCAAATGTTGATCCATCTTCTTTTTTTAAAGATCCCTCGATATAAATATAACTTCTAGAGGGTAGTAAAAATTCATCCTGATTTTGAACTGATATTCTTATATCACTAGGTGTATTTAAATCAACTCCTGTATAAGGTTCATATTCTTGATATTCAAATCTTTTAATTGAGTCATCTATTTCTGATGATTCCTTCCAATTTAAATTATACTCCATTTATTATAGAGAAAAAAAAGTTTATGTTGATTTTAAATGTAATCGAATAGTTATTTCTTCTCCTCGAAGATTTAATGGTTTATGATATTGATCAGTAAGCCAAATATGAATTAAATTAACAGTTGGAATTGTTATCGGTAGATATACTACTGTATTAGGTCTCTCATTTATTTTATAACCGGGAGGAACATCGGGAAAGAAACTATACAAAATTGGTTTTTGATGTCCATTAAGATAAGAACCTTCTATAATATCACAATTAACTAAGATAGAATTTACTGGTGAAATATTAACAATGTTTTCACTTTCATGTTTTCCAATGCCTTCAATAGCATCCCTACTAAATCCTAAAAGATTTTTGAATGACTTTTCATTGAAATATATAATAAAATTAGCCTTCCTAACATGAATAATACATTTCATAGTTATGTGGTTTGCTTCAATACTGAATGCTTCTGAATGCTTATTTTTAACAAGATGTTCTTGAATGTAATTATTAATCGCTTTGATTTCATAAGCTCCTGTTGGAAATAATATTTCAAAAACTTTACCGTTATAATCATATGCAAATTTATTATTTGATTCATCAATATTTGGTACTGAATTATACGTATTTATATTTAATAAAGCTATTTCATGTGTTTTACCCTTTTCTAATTTTAGAGAAGGGTAAAAATTATATTTGAAATCAGATGTATTACTAGATAACACAATGCTCATTTATTATAGAGAAAAAAGTTATTTAAAGATTTTATTATATCTGTATCAAATATACCTAATCTTAACAGTTCATCATTAATAGCTTGTAACTCATTAAAAACGTTAGTATTACCCGATTGAATTTCTGAAAATAATATTCTATGTTTATTAACAAGCTCATTAGGATCTGAAGGTAAAAATTTAAATCCCGTACCTGATATTTCAGGTACGTCTCCTACACTAGTTCTTCGAGGAGTATCTCCAACACTGCTTCTTCTTGGTGTTCTTGCTCTCTGACGTATTTCTGCTGTTGTTTTCTTTACATCTTCAAGCAATTTATATTCATCATATATTGGTTTAATAAACATCTTATATTTATCACCCTTATTCGATTTAGCAGTACTTCCATCGTATCTAAAAAACGCTTTAGTTTGAATCATTATTTTCTTATAATTATTATAGTCATTTACGGAAACTTCTCCAGGATTTTTCAAGGTTAGAAGTTTCCATAGACCTTCAGTACCAATGTATTGGGTTTTATCAATAATTAAATTATTACCATCAATTTTAACTGTTGCATTACCTAATTTAAAATCATCACTTCCTTCAGTCATTTTAATACCGAATGCGTTGTCATATTTATTAGGATAATAAATTACACTCATATATTTTCCAGCTATTTTTCCTAACTTTGTAAATTTATATTTAGGAGAGCTAGGTGATGCTGATACTTCTTCAATAGCTAAAGGAACTTGACGTGAAGTAAGAGCTGGTAGTGTTGGTTGAGTTTGAAGTATTTCTTTTTGATGCACAGTTATATCCTTAATCGGTTCAATTAATGGTTGTAGTAGTTTAATATTTTCTTGATAGATATCTTGTTCACCTAATTTTTCGTTTAAAAATCTTTTCTGAAGTTTCTTTCTAATATTTACTAAATCAGATTTTTCTTTAATATTAACATATGCCATTTATTATAGAGAAAAAAAGAAACATCAAACATCTAACATCTAAACATCAAACATCTAACATCTAAACATCTAAACATCTAACATCTTTATGAAACAGATATCCTATGTAAAACAGAACTTTAAACGATTTGATGTTAGATGTTTAGATGTTAGATGTTTAGATGTTTAGATGTTAGATGTTTGATGTTTCCGTTAAGTCTTTTTCATTTATCCAAGATGTTGTATTGTATCCTTTCCATTTAACCAATATTTTCTCTTTATTTCTTTTTAATATTTTTTCAACCTCGTATAATTCACTTTCATATTTCACCATTTCTTGTTCATAAAAACTTCCAATAATCTCTTCATCACTCATGTCTCTTATTTTATAAGTTATAGGATTTGTTTTCAATACTTCAGATATAATAAATATTTCTTCTGTAAAGTTTGGAAGATAACCTTTTCTAAAATCTTTATATTTTCTGCTGATTCTTACTCTATCACCAAGGTTAAATTTTGGTTTCCTAAGTTTAGACTTAGTAGGAGGAAATAAATTTTCATACACAACTTTACTATTCTTCTCAAGAGATCCTTGTTCAGGAGTCATTTTAATACTTCTATGAGAACTTGTATTATAATTTTTTACTAAATTAGGGAGAATATCAACCCATTTCTTTGTTTTGTTTTCTGTAAAATATTTCCACATTTTAGATTTTAAAGTTCTGTTAAATCTTTCTACTACTTGAGCTTTCGTTTCATTCTCTGTAGCGAACCAATGTATTCTATGTTTTCTAAATAGCTCTTGAGTTGGTTTATTTATGAATTCGAGTCCTTTATCCGTATGTATTTTTCTAGGAATTCTTTCCTTAAATATATTTTGAAACGCCTCTGCGATATCATTTCCAGTTTTCTTTTTAATAGGAGTAGCCCAAGCATATTTACTGAATATATCTATAACTGTTAATACGTAATTTATATTTTTATTCTGAGATTTATATTTTTGCATGTCTACTAAATCAGCTTGCCATTGATCATCAACACTAGAGACCATCACTCTTCTCGTTGAAAATTTATGTCTTATCGGTTTATGCAATGTGTAAACGTTTTGATGATCTAGCCAGTCCTTAACTATCTTAGAAGATAACCCGCTTTTTCGTAACTAAATCATTGATTCCTGAGTATCCAGTTTTAGGATTATAATATAATTCCCTCAATTTTTCAGAGCCCGATTTTGCGAGCTCTTTACCCCGTTTTTTGATGGTAAACCCATTCCGAATCTTGATTTCATTCCCATTAGTCCTGTGACTAATCTCGCGTCTTTTCTAACGTACTCTGGTTCATTAGGATCTAACGCAATTTCACTCGCTTGTTTTGCTAATAAATCATCTGCCGCATTTCTCTCTTTCGTATTTTTATGTTTTAAATAATTTATATCATGTTGTTTACAAGCCTTATCTAAACTGTTAACACCATTATATCCTTCTTTTAATCTTTTTTGTACTTTCGTACCTGGACCACAATATGAATATTTTCCTGTATTCCTGAACGATCCGTTTTCAATATTTTCCGATGGAACATTATTAGGTAAATTTAAATGCATTTCTGGTAAAGGAAGTTTCTTCAACGCCGAATTTAACAATCCTGAACCAGTTTTTGTCTTTAAAAATAATTTCAATTCATTAATATATTTTTGATTTTCAAAGGTTAAGTTTATTGAATTAGTCTCAATGAAATTTTCTTTATGAACTTTTCGAGTTGTATTGTAAATATACATTTATTTAAGAGGAAAAAACTTTTTAGGTACATATATAGTCAAAATTAGCTTGATATCTTCCTTCTCCTGGTGGTAATTTTTTATTTATAACGATGTAACCAAATGGTTCTTTCCAAACAGTTTCGCAATAATTACGAAATTCTTCCCACGTCATATCTTTTGAAATGAAATCATTAAAAATATTGACTAAATCTTTTATAGGCAATGAGAACAATATAAACACATTAGCATTGGATCGTATTGTTTGACGAGGAAGTTTAAAATAGTTTTGACTAATATAAATAGAGCTTGTATTATTATGTCTTCCTCTCGTATAATAATCTTCAGCTTTACTTTGATTTGAATCATTCATTATATCATCAAATACAAATAAATTTTTCTTCTTGTTGTTAACATCCTTCGGGTCTAGAATTTCGGAAGAATCTTCATAATATTCTACCTTATATTTTGATTTTTTATTCTTTTTAGGTAGATTTCTAATAAATGAATCGATATCACCCCCTCCTTTCTCCAATAATTCAAGAACTTCGTTTTTACTATATCCCTTATCAAATCCTGATTTTATTAATTTATATTCTGGCTGGTGTAAAGACTTTCCATAAACAAATAAATTATTATAATCTAACCACTTATCCATAAGTAACATTCTTAGTAGTAAATTCGTTTTACCGCATCCAGACTCACCAATAATTAGAATTCTACAGTTAGGAGATGGTAATAAGAAATGATGTTCTTGATTATTTCTGCTCTTCTCATCTTTCCAATGAATAGAAATGTTTTCCATTATTTATTATAAAGAAAAAATAATTGTATTCATTTGAAATTTTTTGAAACACCGCCCCCTTCAAATATATTTTTATGTATAAAATAATATTATGATAACCTCAAAGGACCCCCTGAAACGGGGGGCATACAAATTTTTTTTTCGTTATGGTAAAGTTTGCCATAAGGGAAATATATAACATTTTTTTTTTTTTTTTTTTTTTTTTTTTTTTTTTTTTTTTTTTTTTTTTTTAATCAAATGTACTTTCATTTAACGTACTTTTAGTGCTTGTTTTTTTTTAGTACCAATCGCTAAGCTTATTTTTTTTATATAAACTATATATAGTTTATATAAAAAAAATTTTAATTTTATTTTTTTTTTTAATCAAATGTAACTTTCATTTAACGTACTTTTAGTGCTGGTCCTAAAGGACCAGCGCTAAGCTTATTTTTTTATATAAACTATATATAGTTTATATAAAAAAAATTTAATTTTATTTTTTTTTTTTTAATCAATTTAACTTTTAATTTAACGTTATTTTTAGTGCTTGTCCTAAGACCAGCGCTAAGCTTATTTTTTTTTATATAAACCATACATAGTTTATATAAAAAAAATTTAATTTATTTTTTATTTTATTTTTTTTCCTTAAACCTAACTTAAAACTACTTACAACTAACATGCAATATTTTTTTAATTTTTTGTTTTTTCTTAAACCTAACTTAAAATTACTTACAACTAAAATGTTGGCGTCAACTAGCTTATTCTATAATGTCCTAAAGCTAATGTGTTTATATTATTTTCTAATATATATCGTTTATCATCATTTCTCGATAAGGCTATTTTATTTACTTGTGTAGTATACAAATCATGTTTTTTACTTCGTATTAAATTTAGTTTCCTATATAGAGTTTCTTCCATAAATAATACTTTTTTATAGTCATCAATGTTAATCGTTTGATTAATAACGCTTTTCTTTACTCCCTTAGCTTTTTTAATTTCTTTATTTTCTAATGTTTTATAAGCATATAATTTTGCTCTTAGTCCTACAAATTCTGTTATCAGTTTTCCAGCTGTTTCATCTTTCATTTTACCCAATACCTTTTTATTTTTTTCTGAATATAATTTATGCTCTTTTGGATAATCAGATGTATCAAACAGTTTTATATTCCTTTTCATATCTTTATATATATCATTCGTTTCTACATAATAGCATAATGAATCTGTATCCGTAAACAATAATTTTGCTTTTTCATTATATTTATTTTTTATATGATTATAATGAAAGTCATACATTAAAGTTTTACTTAACTCTAAAATAGACATTCCTACATAGATAGGTTTATCAAATCTTAGTTTAGTTTTTTTTCATATGACAAGCTATTAAATTTTCTGAGAAATATTTTAAACGATTCAAAATTTGGTTTATTTACTAATTTTTGAGCTTGCTCTTCATTTTTAACTAATCGTACATCAACTCTATTTCTTATGTTTTCCATCGTTTTACCAAACACTGAGTTGTTCATTAATTTATAGAAATCTTTTTCAAATTCATTCTTCGCTTCCTTTCTCTTTCTCGTGTTAAGATCAATGTATGATTTCATCCAATCGCTCTGATCAAATTCTAATATTCTATGTATTTTCGTTAGTTTCAATCCTAAATTCAAACACTGTTTTAAATTTCTATAGTGTATGATATATTTTTCTTTATTATTCAAGTTTGGAACTAATTTTGAAACTTTATCTAATTTTATATTTTCTGCTGCTAAGGGGTAATCGTTATGTAAATTGTGTAGTTCTTTAGGATATTCCAAATCAACTTCTAAAATATATCCTTTTTTCGATTCATCACTGATGTCTAAAACATCAAAATCGTTAATGTTTTTCATCCATTTAAAATTTCCCGTAGGCAAATACTGAGACATTGCCCAACCATACAAATTATTAGCATCTAAATAAGTGATATAACTATGCGGTTTATTTTTATCATAACTTTCTTGAATATATGGATTATTAGCTTTCGCATATCTATGTGTTATAGTACTGATTCCTCCTCTAATCCCCTTTTCTATCATTAACAACATATCCGGATCTTTTAATAAATCTAATTTTACTTTCGTTTCTTTTAATAATGCATCCCAAGATAACCCTGGAGATGTAAAATAACGTGCTGGATCTAATTTATAAGTATCTAAACAAGTTGTTCTAAAATTTTCAAACACATCCGCTAATAATAATGTATCAGATTGTAAGTATAACATATGATAATCTTTAAATGTTTTACAATTAAATTTTGTCCAGATAGTCTGCGCATGTTTGTAGTCTTCGTTTGTTATATCTTCATTATTTAAAATATTATAAAATTTCTCTTTTTTAGGTAATTTTTCATGATTAAACTTTGTTATATTATCCATCCAGTCGTATGGATAAATTCCTTTACGTTTTAGTAGCTGAAACTGTTCATCTTGATAATATTTATGTAAATTCTTTAATAAATTTTCATCCGTTAAATTTGATGCTAATTTAGCAAGAGATGAAGACATGAATCTAAAACTATCGAGGAATCTCAACTCTATGTTTATAGGTTTCTCTTCATTATATTCACCTACTTTTATATACTGACTGAAACTTATGTAAGTTTCATCCGTTTGAGGAATTGCTTTTAATTCACCATCGATATGTCCAAATTCTTTAACGAATAAATGAGCGTCATATTTTGATAAGTTATGCATTATTATTGGAATAAATTTAGGATTTCTAATTTGTAAATTACAGCTTCTATGAGCAGGTCCTCTATATTCTCCTGTTAAATGATTATGGTCTCTTACTTTAAAATCTGAGGGTGTGTATTCCTTTTTACATACATAACAACGATTAGCATTTTCATGATTCATTTTTTCTTCCGAAGTTAAATTCATTGGTTTATTCATTTCTAGTAATTTATAAATTCTTTTTGATTCTGAAATTAAATATTCTGTAAACGTTTTAGGTGCTTCGTTTCCTTCATATATTTCGAGCTTTGAATATTCATCTACATCACATTTCGTATAACAACACCAACTGTTTGGTTGATGTTTCTGTAGGTTAATTGTATAAGATTCTTTAGGATCCGGTTGACTCGTTTGTATCTTTTGTAAGGTGCTTTCAAAATCTGCATATATAACAAATGGATGTCTGAATTGTTTATAATACAGTTTAAATTGAACTTGACCTTCAGATAATTCCATTCTCACCGGTTTATGAATACTACATTCTGGTAAATGATTATCTAATAATTCTTTTTTATAAAAACTATGTAAACAGAATCGACATGGATAAGTTTTTTCTTTATGCTTCTTATCTATGAATGGACTCAAATGTTTCATCAGTAAATAATGTGTATTTTTATCATTTGATATTAAAAGTAAATCAACATGTTTAGTTTTCTCAACTTTTGTAATTCTTAAAGGATATAATATTTCTTTTTCATCTAGTCCAAATACGTTAACTGACACATCGTTTTGGTTCTCAAATTTACTAATCTGTTTTAATTGAACTGGGAATTCTATTCCTTTCCAATTGTAATTTTTAGATACTTCTTTTATTCTTTTTGATAATCTCTGTGGATTTCTTTCTGCTAAACAATCAGATCTTGCTATACACCATTTGAAACATTCGTTATCATTTTTATTTTGAATATTAATCAATCCAAATTTTTGGTTTTTATATTTTGATGGAGTTTCAATATATGAAGAAGCTCTTAATGGTTTATATTTTGCTATCTTTATTTCAAAATCTAAAAGTTTATTGATAATCCATCCTGACCCTTCTCTTGTAAATTTACATATTTTTTCTTCAATTTTATTGATCATTTCATAAATAGTATCTTTTATTTGAGAATTATTTGTTATACTTGTCATGGAACCGCTATTAAACCAATTTTGAATCGTTTGTTTTCTTCCATCAGGTAAATATTTATAAAATTCAACAAAAATAGAGAGACTCAGTTTTAAATTTTCCCAATTTTGTTCTTCAATTTTTTTCTGAATTATACTTATCATATTATTAATATACATCCTCGGATCAATAGTTTTTATATTGGTATAACAATATGCTTTAAAATTACCTTGAATTCCTTCTCGACAATTTTTGTAATCACATTGCATCGAATTTCTTTGATGAATCTTACTTTTCTCATGAATTTTAAAATTTATAACACTTTTATTACATAAAGAACATAATTTTCGTGCTATAAGTTTCTTTTTATTATTCAAGTCATCAAAAAAATTCATATTAAGAATTGAATGATTTGTATTCCTCTTATGTTTATTACTTTTTTCATGAATTTTAAAATTTTTAATAGTTGTATTACAGATCCTGCAAGTTGTCATTTTATTATAGATTTTTTTATTATAAGTCAATTTTGGATTTTGCTCATTCCCAGATCTTGTCATTTTATTATAGATTTTTTTATTATAAGTCAATTTTGGATTTGGCTCATTCTCAGATCTTACCATTTTATTATAGATTTTTTTATTATAAGTCAATTTTGGATTTTGCTCATTCTCAGATCTTGTCATTTTATTATAGATTTTTTTATTATAAGTCAATTTTGGATTTTGTTCATTCTCAGATCTTATCATTTTATTATAGATTTTTTTATTATATAAGTCAATTTTGGATTTTGCTCATTCTCAGATCTTGTCATTTTATTATAGATTTTTTTATTATAAGTCAATTTTGGATTTTCGTTATTCTTGAATTTCATAATTTTTTCTAGTTTTGATTTTAAAATAGGAGCTAATTTTTCTTCTAAATTTTTTATTCTTCTTGAAAAACGTTCTTTATCTAAAATTATAGAAGTTAGCTCATCGTTTGTTCTATCATAATTATCCATCTCAAAAATATAATTATTTTGTGAAAAGGTGACTTTCTTTTTATTTTTGTTCATTTTTTATTTCCTTATTTATTATAGAAGAAATAAAAACTGAATCAAAAATAAAAGGGGAAAAAATTATATTTAAAATTTTTAAATATAATGCTCATATCCTCCCTTTTACTTGATTAAATCCCATTTGTTAATCTCACATATTTTCTTCCACATTCCATTGTATTCATTTAATGTAATTTCCCTTTTGCTAGAAAGGTTATGAAAATTTGATATATCGCATTTGACATTACATAATTGCAGCAATTTAAACAATTTAAAATGAACATTTAAGGAATTCTTTCTCTTTGAACATTTTACTTCCAGTTGAAATGTCTCTTTCTAATTTCATCGTTGAGATTTAATTAAATTTACAATAATTTTTTTTAATATGGAGATCTTTTATAATATTTATCAATAACTTTCTCTAAATATATTCTTGATGAATATTTTAATGGTTTATCATAATTATTTTGCGAATGAGAAGCTTCATAATAATACTTAGAATGATTATAATTTTGATTATAATTTTTTAAAAAATTACATGATTTACAATTTTCGTTACTTTCATGTTTGTGTAATGAACATACTATTTCCATATTTATTATAGAATTTTTTATTATAAATCAATTTTAAATTTCCTGCAAAATTTTAATAGCCTCATTATTTTTCAAGTTATTATTTTGCACTAGGTAGTGCAAAATTGCACTAGGTAGTGCAAAATTGCACTCGGTAGTGCAAAATTGCACTCGGTAGTGCAAACTACCGAGTGCAATTCTCTCTTACAAAACATTGATAGTATTATACCGTCTAGCATGAGTAGTCGTTACTCAACCCACTCGGCTACAGAGACATTAAGTATAAATACTTGGAAGTCTTACTGTTTTTAAAGTGTTCTTTTTTAAATTTTTTAAAAAAGATTGTCTAGGATTCGATCTCGCTACCTCCAAACTCAGAGTCTTGCGCTCAAACCACTGAGCTATGAGAGCAATCCAAAACATCTTTCCAACTTCACTCCCGTAAACCAACCTTTACAAGTAGTATGTAAAACGGGGAGCGAAGCGTCTACCAGCATATTTGCGACCGAAGGGAGCAAGTGTGCTGGTAGCCCCGTTTTACATACTACTTATATATATATACTATAGTATATATATATATATAATATATATAATAATATATATATATATATATATATATATATAATATATAATATATATATATTATGTATTTATATAATATATAATATATATATATATTATATATATAAATATAATAGTAAATAATATATATATATTATATAATAATTATTATATTTATATATAAATATA
>JABUQX010053050.1:0-17500 GCA_015478945.1 Trachelipus rathkii
TATATATATATATATCTAATATATTATATAATATAATATACTATATATGTAATATTAATATATCTAGATAATTAGATAAGTTAATACTTATATAAATATATTTAATATATATATAATTATAATACATATATAATAATATAATATAATTAATATATATAATATATACTCTATATATATATTAATATAACTATATAGTATAATAATATTATTAATAATACTATAATATTATATAAATATATATATATATACTCTATATTAATAATAGCTATTATATATATAATTTATATATTATAAAAATTATATATTAATTATAATACTAATAATTTTATTACTATTTATATAATTATTATTAATTATTATTCATATTATTATTATTATTATTTAATTATTATTATTAATTAATATTAATATATACTATTATAATTATTATTATTATTAATTATATTATTATTTTAATATAATTATTATTCTATTATTAAATTTAATTAATTAATTATTATTATACCTATTACCATCTTCTTCCCCAAGACTGGGTGGTAATGGATAGCGTAGAGCAATGCATCGAGGATAAAATAAGAAAAAGATTTGGATATAAAGGAAATATGTACAATCAAAGTCCGAAAAGAAAGCCCAGTTACCTTACCGTCACTACCAATCTATAATACCATATTAATGTGAAGAACTTATAACGTTCACAATATAGAAAAATTCTACAACCATAAGAGCTACTTAGGAACTAGCGATTCGGAGACCCTCACTGATATGGCATATCGTCAATGTATTAGTAGGTTTAATCAACCCTGAGCCCAAAAGGTGGGACATCACCATACCCCCAGTATCAACAAAACCCCTATACCATGTCATTATCCTATTAATGATACAGCACCATTTATTCTCTTATGACCTACTTACCAAACTCACACCTCTCTCCTTTAGACATATATTATAATATATTAATATAAAAACATTACGTTAGTCACTGAGACTTCAGTCCACTCTTTAATCTTTCGGTCCTACCCAGTCCGCTCGATTATTACTCAATAATAACTCACCACTATGACATCCGCTTAACGCGAGACCGCATCTGTCGATTCATTACTTACCTTTCATATGTACAAAACCATCTCAATATCGTACACTTTTCATTTAATTTCATCTCTTATACTCTACTATATAATACTTATCTTATCATATCAACCAACATACTCTCTAATGACGTCATTCCTCATTTTATCTATTCTTTTCCACACCTTAACACGTACTCCCTCAGATTGAGTCATTTACTGAAATCAACCTTTGAACTTTAGATATTATACATTCATTATTATCCAGACCCTAGTGCTCACTACTATATAATAACATTAAACACATGATAACAACATAACCTCTCATGTATAAGATCCCTAGCGCCACTCCAGACTTTGTCCTTTACGTCCACCAAACCGATTATATTGTCATACAGCCCAAACCTTCCTGCCATTCACCTAAAATTCTCTTAACTATACATCCTATCTGCATCCATATCGTACCCTTTTCATTTACCCAACATTACCATATTTATCCTAAAATATTTATACAATTCACGACACGTTTTTCCTTGCTGCTACCACCATCATATTCATAAACTATTATCACCGAGGACTGTCCCACATCTACAACCTATAACCTTACTCTTTGTACTACGTACGTTTCTCACTATTCAAACACGTAATTATTAAAAAATATCTTATATAACGTGGCACCTTAACCTACCTTTACACACTCTTGCCATAAATATGTCACTTACCAATTTATATCTCTACAAAAACGTCATCTTTCAGAATACTCACCAACAAAACCCAATATACATATATAATCCGCATAATAATTAGTGTAAGGTAGAAACCCTCCCTCACACAGTCCATTATCTACCATACGATCAACTTTTCTAATACCATTTACTGTGCCTATACACTTTCATTTTTGCCTACTATCTTCCATCGATTCTTGTTGAATTCTGGTGCCATGAACGCTGCCAATTCTATATTTACCGTTAAAGTCCGAGTACCAATTTCATGGGACTATACAACGAAAAAAAGTGAGCTAAGCAAAATACCCTCCGACAGCTATAGAGAAGTAGCTTGTAGTATATTAGAAATTATTTACTATTTAACTCCCGGAATAAAATAGAGTTCATGAAGTGTGATGTATGTGTGAGAGAGAGAAGAATAGAGAGAGAGAAAGAAAGAAGAGAGATAAGAGAGAGATAAGAGAAGAGAGATATATATATAGAGAGAGTAAGTAATACGAGTAGGAGTATGATATATTAGAAGAGAGTAGAGTATAAGAGAGAGATGATAGAAGAGAGATAGATACGAGAGTAGAGTAGTATATATATATACCAAGTAAAGGACTAAACCAAAAGAATAGCACAAGTCTATATAAATGTTATATCCTTTTTATAACTTTGTCTATGGTAATAAAAATCACACTTAAAGCTTTCTTCATAATTAAAGAATAAACTCAAAAGAAAATTGTTATATTAATTAATTATGAGCGTTTTTTTTAAAGTACTACCAGAGACAATCTCATGAACAATAGAGAAAGTTAATTTATAGATATGAATTCTGCGCTCTGAAACTCGTAATAAGAAATAGCGTGAGTACAAGTATTGTAAATGTGATATTTGAAATATTACCTTTATTCGTAATGAAAAAAATGTCGATCAAGCCTTCATCTATCGCATGGTAGGACTGGTAGTCGGAATGATGTACTCCGGAAGCCACGGATGATCCAGGGAAGGCGGAGTTGGAGCGATATATATTTTTGGCTAAATAAACTCCTAGGAAGTAAACGGTAGCAGACATAAAAAAAGGGCTTGAGCTCCCCAGCTCCGGTGTAAACGAAAATTATTCATACAGGCTGACGATTATTGACCTGAGAGATAAAATTATCTATAGAGATATTGAAAACATACTAATTTAAGCTCATCTCCGAAAAAAAAGTCAAAGATTTGACGAAATCAATAATGACATGATAAAATAAATATTCACATGTAATAATAAGGGAAAGAAGTTATAAATACTATAATTAAAAACTAAATACAAATATTTCTGTCGGAATATATACCATATAGACATGTGTCTATAATTATATACTACCACAAGTTCATGAATCAATCTACTTATCTATTATCAGTATTTAATACTGACAGGTATCTCTAAATCAAATAGTTTAAATGACGATATGCGTACTTTTGTTAACTATTTATTAGACTTTAATAATGAATATGCACATAATTCTAATAACATATGATAACTATCTATATAGAGCCAGATGATTCTAGTAGCAGAATATATTATCAGTCTTCAGGTTCAAGTTAAGTATAACGTTTACTAATATTTTTCGATCAGAAGATAATGAAATAGTAATACTAATTTTGATAGGGAATGTGGACTATTTATAAATTATTGTGAGCATTATGCAACGTAAAAGTGATAAGAAAAAGTACTTAAATTTACATATTATCCTATTAAAATAAGAACCTTCAAATATATATATTATATAATAATCAATACAAAAAACTTTTGAATAGAAAAATATAGATGATAGTAAATATTCTAATGCATTATAAGATTTAATTATAGTAGCAGTAAAACTACAAAATTATTAAACTGTTACTTTAACTCAGTTTATACGTAAGCTAATAATTATTCAAATTTCCCACTTTAACTTAAATTCGATAATACCATAAAATGTATATTTTGACATAAGGTTGATTAATAGCTTTATAATATTATCAACAAGAGATAATATAAATACACTATATATATATAATAATATATATATATTATAAATATAATAATACACATATATATATATATAAAATATATATATATAAAAAATATAAAATATATATATTAATTAAAAAGTATGATATATATATGTATTAAATATAAAATATAAATATAATATATTATAATAGTATAATAATAATAAGATAGAATTTATTATATAATTAATTAATATATAGTATATATATATAAATATATAAATATATATAATATACCAAATATATATATATATATACTTATATATATATATAATTAATATATAGAATTATATATAAATTATATATATTATATAAACTTTGAACAACAACCCCCTCACCCGTTTAAACAAAACTCCCAATATATAATATTAAGTGGACTATCAGCTACCAGACACCTATTATGGACTTTCTCTGACCCACATCTGATCCAAATACATGTATACTTATCAATTACTACCCAATACGAAATTAAACACACCCGAGTACTCTCTAGCTACCATCATATATATAATAATATAATAATATGATAATATATTATAGGGAGCCACCTAACTTTCAGCGATCAGAGAATACTTCATCAATATCCTTACAATCGTTATGACTAAGCTACTTCTCCTCATGATATCATATATCACTAACACTCCATGACTCCCACGCCATAAAATATATTCCTGTCTCGGAGAACATCTAATCACACACACTATGATAAATACGGAATTCAACATAGTTGTACGAGTTCGAACAGACAACGCTCAAGCCACAATCTTTCATGCAATACCACACACGTAAAATGAGTGAGATACATCAATACGGACATCCTCACTCCAGCATTCTTAGCTAATCTTGAGGCACGTAGAGTCAATACACATTCCCTTCTCATTCACTTAGATCTATTATTCATCTTATTGTAGTTATTAGTGAGTATAGTATTAGTATCATATTTACAATTTTTCATCTAATAGAATAACATCTCATATCTTATCACACTCATATCACTATATTATTATTATGATTATTAGCACTACAATTATTCAATTATCATCTACTATTACTGTATTTCTAACCCTTCTACCCATTCCTTAACTCTATGTACACATTTTAATTAGAATGATCTATATAATCCCCCCCTCACTCATCTCCTAGACTCACAATTATATATATAATGACTAATCTTACCCCAATATAATTAATAATTAAATTATTATTCCAATTACTTATTCCTATCTACTTACAACCTACCTATAGGATACAGTCTTGGACTCTACTCTTCACATATCTCACTATACCAAACTAACTAACAATAATATCAATCTCTCTTACCCCTGCATCAATGCCCAATCAATTAATAAAAACATATATACATTAATCTAAAAACAACACATAATCAACCATCATACCACTCAAAAAACATCAGGTTACCCCTACATCATGAATAATCACTAGTCTAAGAAGTATATTACTCATAAATTATATCATTACTCGATCTATTATGCATTATGGAAATGATACATAGATTGACACCAATTACCTATCTCAATCTTTAATTACTTATTATATAAATTCAGAAAACAAAACTATGACAACTAGTATAATTAATTAATAATAATAAATAATTATATCAATACACCATAACAGCACTAAGATGTCGATATAATTATATAACACCAGGATCAAATAAAGAAACAATGAGATGACCAACTAATCCTAATCTATAGATGGCCGCCGCCAATCAATCATAGACGACCATACTCCCCGTACCAATAAAACTCAATATCACTGGTACAACTTCGAATCTTCTGATCATTCAGTGGAATTTATCTCTGTCTACCTTATAATTCGAGCAGAGAAATTTAGTGGCGAGATTCTTAATCTGGTAGGGGTTGTGGCCTCATGTCTTTAATAATAAATTGATCACTGAGCTAGATGATGGGCTCTAAGTAGTTAGTAAATATATATATTATTAGTCAATCATTTAAATCTTTAAAACATTAATACATATATATATACCTAATACTGTAGATATCTACCTAGCTTTTATATTGAATGAGGGTATACAACATTGAGCAACATACAGTGTCGAGTGTCCTATGAGACCTACCACGAATTCAATATTATAATATAATAATAAATAAATAATAACTATAATATAATAATTATAAATAATATATAAATATATTAATATAAATATAAATAATAATAACTAATAATAATATAAATATAATAAATTAAGAATTATAATACTAAAAATATATAATTATATAATAGAATAATATCTAATATATTGAGAGAATTCGAACATGAAATGATTATATATAAGTAACGTTGTAGTACCTTAAATTCACCCAATATACAGAATATACGGAGAATTATGTATAAATTTAAGTCTTATATTCTAGTATTTAAGGATTGGAGTTACTCAATGTAATTCACAGACTCTAACTTTCTATAATGTTTGACAATATGAATAGTATACACAAACCTGAGGGACATGAGTTAGCAACAATTTAGCAATCAACCATAACCGATAATACAATATGAACAAAATGTATTTAGTATTGGTATGCATTTATCTCATCAAATAGCAGATCCTATCGAGCAAACATTAAGAACGAGCATACAAAGAGGTTTATGTGTATTTCTCCGACATTAATACACTTAAATACACATTAAATTGATTGTAATCAATTGGAGAATATTATATAATAAGTCACGCTAATCATATATATTAGGAGTAGGCATGAAGTTGATAAGGAATCCATACTAATCATCTAATAACAAATATAGTGTGCAAAATATACCTATATGAATAGTATTTAATTAAACTAATAATAATAAGAAGAATCTTCTACCTTCGCCTAATCAATCTATATTAATGACAATACGGACTAAGTTCAAGACAATAATAAAATACACACAGAACTTCTATAGAGATACATAATATAATCATATAACACCTATATATATAGAGTGAGAATATGATACAGTAAATACATATGTGATATAATTGGCAAAATGACAATATACGATACATTAATCATGTCACATCCAATGTCATAATTAAATAGATAATCTTGATGACTGTAAATTATATACTAGATACTATTAACATCATTAATAAAATAAAATCATGTCTAATATAATCTCATACACATAATTAATAACTACATCTATTACAATATCTGTAATTAACTAATATTAGAATTCTTACATATCTTAATTACACATATTATAATCATAATATTCTTTAAGATGACCCTCCATGATAGGAACACGTAACTCAATCCCCGATCCCTAAATTATTATAATGTAATAACTCAAAAATTATATTAAATTCTGAAATAATTGATTTGTAAGTTACATCATCCATAATGGTAAACTAAATATTATTATTATAATAAAGTGTAATTGAGTATTTCATATTCAGCGATATACATTTGAGATGGGTGAATTAAATCAACACATAACTCATAATGAATTCGACATAAGAATAATACTAATAATAATATAATCAAATATTTCGTCAGCAATGAACATATACCTTGACTAATAGATTTAGTATACTATATTTACAAATAGGGCTTAGTAACAGTTTTTAACTATTTAGTAAATTAATAATATATAAGGAAGTAATTAAAGATAATAACAACGAATACAATAATTCCAACATAGAGATATAGATGAATTTTATATAGTTTATATATTAATATAATATTTAAAAATATACTAATAAAAAAATCTAATACATAATAAATAAAAGAATAACTAATATTAAACCATAAGAGGATAAAAGAATATCCGTATGAATATGTAACATAGAAAGCTAGATGATATGAAATGAATATGTAGACTATAAAAAATAGAGCTACATTATGGATAATAATGTGAGTAGAAGAAATAGAAATGTCAATAGATATGATAATAGAAATATGACTATAGAAAATAAGAATAGATAACATGTAGAAGACTAGTATCTGTACAAAAATATAATCGATCTACTGGAAAGACTTACTGATCGATGATGTCTGGACTTGTAACGATATAACGCATAACCTCAACTGTTTGAGCTACTAACTGCAAAATCTAGAAAGACTACCTATGACTTGGAGAGCTGGCTACTTCTAGACTAATCGAACCCACCACTATCCATGTTAAGCTAGTGTAAATGGATACTGAACTCCATGATGGAGTGATGAAGTCAAATTAGAGAAAAAACTATATCACACAGAGTGGTGTATAAATACGAAAAAATAATCGAGACGTGATATGAGAGAGATGGTAGTATAAATAATTAGAAAGTACACATATATATAGATTTGAAGTAGAACATATTCAATAATGAATAATATTAATATATCATATATTAAGGTGATAAATGAACCATTGGGTTGATTTCACTAATGAACTAATATATTAATAAGCTATTAAGACACTGGAAACACAAATACACATTATTCACATCAAGGGAGACCGCAAAGAAAGTAATTCAGAATGATCTATGAAAGCTCATCTTTATCTGCGAACTAATGTAGACCGATAGAAACAAGGAATCTACTACATTTCTTCACTGCGAATATTTAGCATAGATAGTTATAATAAAGACCTAATAATAAATATAATAACTAAGTTATAATTCATCAAAACATATAAATAATAGGGCATTTATATAATCCAATAATAATAATCTACTACTAATAATGCGGATCATGAAAGAGACTGTTACATAACAACTTACGTGGTAATTGATAGTCAATATGCAAACACTAGTTAAGCGTATTATCAAGAGTCATAATCTAATGTACGTTTTCGGAATTTTTTTCATTTTGGTGAATTATTATTATTACCTAGTCAAAGTATAAAGTCAGCATCGACCAGAGATATACGACGATCCTTGAGATTCATTATATATTATCTATTTTTAATAATATGGAAAAAAATTGGTAGTGTGTAAATAAAAAGCTTCTCAGAATTCATTATTGGTTAAAGTCAATAAACGCATCCAAACATAACTATAGTTAGGTGGAGAGATAATGCAGCAGATTCTACATTCCGATTCTCCACTACATACGTAAAGTATAATCTCGATCAAGACTTCCTCGAGACGCTAGTTTACATCAGAATAATTGACAAGACATTTCCTTTTTCATACTACTTACATGAGATATCGAGATTGTTGACTCTATCAGAGAAGATTGAGATAATCAGTATCTAATTTTCTCATGTGGTTGTAGATCTCTCACGAAACATATCAATTGTCAGCTCATCTCTCTTACAACTGAGTATGTCCCTCAGTGCTGCACTATCCTCACTGATCCTTTCTATCTCCATCACGCACATGACCCGCTTGATCATCTGACTTAATACGTAATTCCTCCCTTTCCATTGCTCGAAGCATCTCTTCACCTCCCCCAAACGCGAGAGTCTGAGCTTGCTGCTTCCAGTAGGCAGCCTCGATGACACAAGCCCATGCCCTGCGCTATCCTTTCATCTCCAGTCTCCGATTTATCCCAACCTCGCGCCACTTTGCGAACGAACGTGCTTAACATACGAACCTGCCTAACCACACCTGTCTCTCAAGCATTTCCTCCACATCTCCCTTAACTCGCTCGACACTACCGAGCTGCATCCTTATCACACGATCTCATACCACATACACATCTTGGCTTCTAAACACACAATCCCAGGTGACATCCATTCTCTCTCCTATGAATTTCTCCTTCGAGCGGCTGATTCTTCATCTTTCCATTTCTTCTATCTCTCACCAGGCTGTCTTACTTCCTTTGCGACATAAGTATACACGTATTTGTTCTTCTATCACTGTCGTGCTGCAAACATAGTATTCTGGAATCATTCATGGGCACCATACAAACAAATTCCACATTGGATGCAATTTCCTGGCTCGTTGTCGGTTCCTGGCTCAAATTTGACAAAAGCGCAGAATTATCAGAGCGTTTGTGACCATTGATAATTGATGTTATTTTGAATGAGGTTTGTTTCAACGTTATTGATAATTTAACGTGTTCTATCTCATTGCCGCACTTGTGTGACCCGATTGTCACAGATTAACGACCGTTCGATTTTTTCCTAGTCAACGTACGGATCTTTTTGTTCATCAATCATCTCTCCTCAGAATATTCTATCTAAATACGCGGGTATACTCTCGAAGTCTATTAATAAACAAACCTACCATCAAATTACTCAACTCATTTCTATACAGTATATCAAATTTTATCTATCATATTACCTCTCAATGGACATCAGCATTCACAAAACGTGTAGATGAAAATATCTCAGGCATACATCACGCATGCATATAGCTCATCTCAGTAATACATCTGGTCTCTACATATTCTTCTCAATATCGCGTTTTTACCTGTTTCCCGTCGATGGACTCTTTGGTCTACTTTTTCCGTCTTTCGTGTCTCTGCTATAGTCCTCTCCATTTCTCTTCTTAGCATCTACAGCCAGCGTTAATCCCGACATATCATTGGCAGTACCATATTATTTTATATTTCTACCTGATATTAGTCTACTCCTATTTGACCTTGTACCATTGTGGAAATTCGCGCTTTTTTCATCTTGCTGTTTCGTTTTTTAAATAAGACAATAGTGTAAGTTCAACAACACCCGTCCTTCACCACGGCTCCTAGATTAATCCTGGGAAGCAATCCGGATGTAAGTGTAAAAAATAACCTTTAATGCTTATCCTTACCGAACGTTGCTACATACCCAAGTCATTTCAAATCTCCTCTAATCTATATTTCACAACAATGAGTGTTTGTAATTACTGGAAAACTTACATGTTTCCAAGAAGTTTTTCACAACGTTCTTTGAAATGCCTTATCGCGAGCTTGTTATTTATATCTGTTCTTTCTATCTTTGTACTAATTTAGTTACGATTCATCTTGCATAATTTTTCGTATCTACAAACCTTCCCTTTAACTTGCTTCTGAAACGGACAATTAGATAAACTATGCGTTGAACGAACGAGTATTTAATAGCAACTCTATACTTTGGTTAGTCGTCTCACATAGCGAGTTTCATCAATCCTAATTTTGCTGAGTGCGGAAGTCAAACCTTCGTTTTGGATCTACCACACAAACTCTCTCTTTGTACATATTTTATCCTAGGCTGTAGGGATTTTCTTAGTGGCTTCTCTTTTTCAATATAATGCAGATTTCTGTCACCGCTATCTCATTTACATAGGAAACACGGATGCTTTGTGTATTCAGTTTGTTGTCCTAGTAACATCGCCACAAATGATCCAACCATGGTCTTTATATGTAATTTGTTAGGATCATCCCAATTTCATACACTTTTTCAAATGAACAGTGTTCCACATTGAGGAAGCAGAACCTACTTCCTTATAGAGAAGCAGCAGCTTTGAGATTTCCTTTTCGATGAAGTCGATAAAGAGTCGCAAGTCGTTTGTAATGAAGTCAATATCAAAACATTTCATGAGTCCAGGAACATCAGAGCAGTACACTAAATTGTCTCTTTGTGAGAATAGATGTTCAAATTTTTCCTCTCCACCTCTAAACCTTGAAACCGACATCCCTTTGGCTGACAGATGTTTTTCCTCCAACTTTGAGCCTAAAAGATCTGCTGATTCTTTAGAGAGGACCAGTCTCTCACCAAATCATCTTCAGTTTGGATTGTGTGAAAAGTGCGGTATCACACCTCCAGGATGTTTCAAACATCATCCTGGTCACTATTATTATCACAAGATTTAATCGCTATTTCCTGATCATAGCAAACATCAACTAAAAAAAAGTTTGCAGGAGCATAAGGAACATGTATTCCTACCCCATGAGGCACAGCACGTATGGCGGATCTTACATGTGGGTACATAATGCCCTTTTTGTTTTTTAAGTTAAAGCAGCGCACATTACAAAACAAAAGCAAAAATCAGCGGCTGTGGAGCTTTGAGTCGTAAACCAAATCTCATGGGCACACAAGCACCGAAATGATTGTTGTCTTCAAACGTTCGACGATACACTCCACATCAGTTAAGCGAACTTGTAATCAAGCGGCTTGCACCTACAATAACTTCTAACATGGAACATGTCATCCTTTCTCATCTATCGGCAGTGCGATACGCATACCTAAGAGGCTTGATACCACCTGCGTCGTGACTTCAAGCTTCGCTATATCATCTATTCACAACCCTAAGAGTAAATGTCGGCACCAGTAACTAGACTAGATTTTGATAACATAAGTTATCTCATGTATTACATCTTCTACCGTTGTTCTATATCACTGAAATACAAAACACCCCGTGAATCAGGTCGCAGAGTCCACGCTAGAAAGCTGTACTGATACTATAATTAGGATACAGTCTCAAAACTCTGGGGAATCATGAGGCCCTATGCGAAGCAGAGACCAATAGAAGTATATATATTAAAATAATAAAAAAGTAAGTAAAAACAAACAAAGAAATTGAATTATATATCTATATATGAATATTATAATAATATAATATATAATATATATATATATAATAATAAACAATATATATAATAATATATATATAATATTATAATAGATATATATCTAAATCATACAAATAGAAATCATATTGAAATAACTATTTTTATAAACATAATATATAATATATATATTATATACTATATATATGTATATAAATTAATAATAATATATATATATATATAATATATATATATATATATATACACCATAGCACACACTTATAAATATATATTACATATCTAGAAGAATATAAATAGGATAAAGAGCATTAATTAGCAAACATATTCTTAATAATTTTTTTTAGGGGGGTGAGAACTGGTTTCATCTATTACTATAGGTTATGTTTATTATATAGACACATATAAGAGAAATAGTATCTTTTTACTCCTCTCAACAATTATATGTAAAATATCTCTTCAATGTCTATAATCGTTGAGAAGAAGAGGATTAACAAACAATACATCTTAGTAATAGAGGAATCATACGATCTGGCTAATACTATATATTGGGTCGATATAAGTAAGTATCACTAATAAATAAGTAAATAACAAAGTAAATAGTATTGAAGTCATTGATATAACGTACTATAGTAGGTACAAAACGATATTAAATAGATAAACACTAACGATTAGCGAATATCTATCTAGATAATAATATATATTATATAATAATACTATATATAATATATATATATAATATAATATATATATAATTTAATAATATATATATAATAAACTAATAGTTATCACTTAATATTTAGTATATATCAATAAAATTTATCCGTGATCAAATGATATAAAATATATAATATAAACCTAGTAATAACCAGTAATAATAATTATTTATATATATATATCAGGTCAGCTCTCGAGAGCCATAGTATTATTTTATCGAGGGGGGGCTGACGATAACTATATATATATTATTCGCTATGTTTAGGCTTATAGTATATATCTTACAGTTTTATCAAAATATAGATAGTATTATTAAGTAATTATAATATATATATAATATATATATAATATAAATATATATATATTATATATCTATAATATATATAATATAAGTCATTCATTTTTATTATATAATATAGACTCTTAAAAACGTAACATATTCATCATGTTAGCGGTTCAAACGTTTATCTCTCGAAAATACCGTATGATTCTATCATTTTACTGACTATATCGAGGATGATGAAGACCAAAGTCGCCTAATGATCCGACTATTAAGCTGAATGAAAAGTGAGAGTGGAGACTCTATATCCAAAGAATTACAAATACTCAAATGGTAAATAAATACGGAGGAAAACCGAAATATTGGATTTAGTAAAGAGCGATATACGCACTTTAATTATTATTATTCTTCGGTAATATTATGCTTAGTGTTTATATTTATAAAATTAATGTAGTTTTATATTATTTCCTCCGCTAGAGAATTCAGATGACGATTGTAAGTAACGTGCATACTATTAAGGTAGTATAATTTAATTATATATATAAGTATAATATTAATAATATATTATATAATATATAAATAATATATAAATATATATATATATATATTATATATATATTAATATAATATTATTATATATATATATAATAATATAATATATATATTATATTCTTAATATATTAAATAATATATATATATATATTTATATATATATATAGACTAATTATTATCTCATTTGAGAAATATAATATTGGATCTGACGTGTCTCGAGTTTACGCCCTAAACATCAGGGTGCGCTGCATTTAGAGTGACTAAGGGCGCGTGGCATTCGAGCCATTAGGCAGAGGATGTACGATTGTTTCCTGATTTCATCTCCTCGTTACAGAGGACCTGTATGAAGAGGTCTTTGCGTTTTTGATTGAGGCGCGAAACCGTTCATCCTAGTTTTACTTTTAAGTGAAATTTTAACATTTTACTATCAAATAACACGAGTATTTAAGCCCTTTTCCATTTGTCATTGTCTTTACAACTGATAATTAATGCTTACACAGCTATGCACACGAATTCACTGAAAGAACATCAAAGAAGGAAATAAATTTTAGATTTCTTACCACCGACGAGACATACATGAGTATAATATTCTTATCGTTAGTTTGATCATAGAACTTCAATAATAAAAAAAATATATAATATTCTAGCACTAATCACTTTTAGAGATATAATTAGACACCATCACATGCTTGTACTATATGAACAAATTGCTGTTCTAAACATAGGTTCATCAAGAAAAAAAAATATTCTTTATGCAATCTCTTAATATGATTTTGCCCAGGCTTTGATAACATTAATTCAACCGTTTCTTCTTTATGTCCGTCAAGTTTGTCAACTCCTTTAATTTTTTCATACGGCAAAATAAAAAAACTATTTAAAAAAGACAAATGAATCCCGTCAAGACAAAAGGGTTAAAGGTTGCGTCATCAAATGCCCAACTTAAAAATTTAATGCGCTCATGCCGTCCAACTGCTCTGGCGTCCTAACCGGTTTCTAATGAAATGTGAAACTATTTCATACCAGAAAGACTTCTAAAAACCCACTAAAAAATTGGCTAGTAAAGGACCAACAACTACAATTTAATGTAATTCAAAGGATATACTCTGACATATTGCAGAGTGGTGAGAATTGATAGAAAAAAAGCTATGCGCGACGTGATCGAGAAATCCGCTGCACACAAGTATACGAGTCTGTAAGTAATGGTAAACTGTTAGTCTATCTGCTACTCGTAGAACTAGCACCACCGGTATATGCAACACACGTAAACGTCATTGTAATATGGCTGTGCTCACCCATGACGTCTCCAGGAGCGTAGAGGTTCTTTGAACGATGAGGATCGCCTGTTTTATCCGCAAAGAATCAACGAGTGTTTTTTGACAGCTATTGAAGGCTATTCTTCATTATGCACGTGTTAAAAAAATAAAACAAGGACCGAAGTTGCGGAGATCTGAATTAAACGTAATTTAAAAGTGTTCCATCAATTTTGTAAATGCAGACAAGAACTGACAAAGAACCAATATCATCTGCATAAAAAAGAAATACATGTTTCATGGCAGCAGTCTGGTATCATTTAACACTTTACATGACATGCTGAAAATTCTGCAAAGTAACATAAATTCAATTGTGTTTGTGTTTTAGTCTTTATATGTGACCTATGACTACTAGTCAATTAAAGGAAGATACAAAGGACAATAATCCTTTTTACAATTGCAGAGAAAGTTAATACTAATCGGTAGGAGCGAAATAAAGAAAAATTAACACAAGGCTCAAATTCGATTAGGTCAGTATGTTTGAAACTCATCGGGCTATGTCGTTTGTATAGAAAGTCAACGGAGGTAAATAAAAAAATCTTTAAGAAATATAGGATATTAGAATAATGATATAAGAAGAAGAAGAAGAATGGAGAAATGGTTCGAAGAAGAAGTTTGAGACTAATTTTCAAAGTTTGAAATTAAAGTGCGAAAGCAAACGAGCATTTGGAAATGGAACCTTGGGAAGGTAAAAAAGACCAAAAATGAAAACTTAGAGGAATCCATTTTTGCCAAATGACTTGAAAGGAGCTTTAGGAAGTAGAATTGGAAATATTACTACAATTTAATGATTTAGTTAAGACTATTTAAGGAGGAATGAATACACCGCACTAAAGCATAAAAACGGCCCATTATGAATGAAAGTAATCAAGTTTAAAGTAGAAAGATAAAATAAATAACGCTTCCAAGTTCCTTTTTTTTACATGTTCGCACATCAAAGACAAATGCTTATACTTGGAGGGGATACTACTCTAGATAATTACTACATATGAATTCCGGAACGGAGTTAAAAACCTGGGCCCTATTCCCTCGGATCTGCTCCCTACACGTTGAATCAAACTGTGGACTGCAACAGGCGGAAGTGCCAGATTTATCTCTCCCAATTGAACTTGAGACACTTTATAACGGCTGAATAAGAAGAAAAAAGAGCATTAGAGTAAATATAATGTCGGTCCTTGATTTCACGGCCTCCGATTTAGATTTTTCTAACTCTGGTAGATTCCATCGTGGGCTCTGATTACTGAAAGGATACGCATAATAAGGAAAGATAATCTGGAGAAGTCTGAAGGATGATAAACAAACAGCTGCCATCGTACATTTGACTAATAATATATGATATATATATATCATATATATATATATATATATATATATTATATAATATAATTATTATATATATATATATATATATATCATATATATATATAAATTATATTATATATAATATAATATATACATAATATATATAATAATATATATATATATAATTATATATCTATTATATATATAATATATATAATAATATATATATATAATATATTATTATATTATATATATATCATATAATATATATATATTATTATTATATTATAATATTATATAGATATATATAATTATTTATATATATATATATTATATTTATTATATATATATATAATATCCTATATATTATATATATATAATATATAATAATATATATATATATATATATATCATAATCATAATGAATCATATGCCGAGCAATATTTCAATGTAAAGTTTTAAAAACCTTTTTCATATTTTTCAAGCATCAAAAATTTGAATAATGATTAAAAAGTTTTCAGTTAAGCTGATCCTGTCGGTTCCGTGAATTATCCTCAGTAAATTCTTCCAAATGGGATACTGAAGCATTTCATAAAATACATTATGATATAGTAATATATAATATTTATATATAATATAATATATTTATATTATATATATATATATATATATATATATTTATAATATATATTAAATTTATATAATTATATATATAACTATATATTCTATATATAATATATATATATATATATAATAATTAGATATATATATGATATATAATCTATAATATATAATATATATATATTATATTAATATATATATAAATATATAACTATATATATATATATATATATATATATATATAATATATTATATATAATATATATTATAATATATACTATTATAATATATATATATATTATATATATATATATATATATGAAGATATATATCTATATAGTATATATATATTATATAATATAATATATATATATATATATATTATATAATATATTATATATATATATAACCCATCTCTCTTTCTTTTTATATTAAAATATCATATATACTAAACATTATATAT
>JABUQX010053050.1:30000-35000 GCA_015478945.1 Trachelipus rathkii
ATAAGTAATAGTGTTCCTGCCGAGTGTCTGTCTCGTGATATGATACATGCTTGCTGGTGAGCTTATGGTGCTTATCGATTGTAGAGAACATGTGCTTGTTGTTTGCCTTTGCGTCGTGAGTTATATATGTTGTATATCGATTAGTGAGAGAGTGAGTGTTTTTTAATAGATGGTGTCCTTGTCGGTATGTCTTTTATATTGGGGGTGGTGTGCTATTGTGTTTTTTCCCTCAGTACTGGTGGTAGTGGGTGTTGGTGTTTGTGTTTTTGTTGTGAGATTAGGTCTGAGATGGCATGGAGAGTGATTCTGTTATATAACCGTCCGATTAAAGTATATGCCAGAATGGGTTGCTCGCGGTTGCTGGTGTTCGAGTGAAGTGCCAACCATATTCCTCCATTCCTCCTTGTGCGAGAGCGATATGGAGGAAGATTATGTATTATTCTCTATTGCAAGTATACGAGCGGCTCAGTTTGTGCCTAAGTACTGGTGCTTCTGCGTTAGAGTGGTGAGCGCATACAGGGGTGTTTTATTTGTTGTTTTGAAATTGGTCCAGGTGTTAGCCGTCATAACGATTGTTTCGTGAGAGCTCTCGATGTAGGGTTATAGCTGAGCTGATAGAGGTAGAGTTGTAAATTGGTTGGGTTGGTGTGTTTTGAGTTGTTTGCGTGTGTAAGAAGCAGAAGCCTATGCTTGAGGAGTTATATGGTGTTGCAGATATCTTGGCTCCTGTGCTTATATTGTGTACATTAGGTTAGAAGTGGGTTGGTTGGTCGTGGTGTGTGGGTGGTTTGTGTGGGTGTTGTGGTGTTGTGTTGGGTTGGGTTAGCTCCTGTTGTCGGGCGTCGATGTTCGGTAGCCGTGGGTTGTTTAGAGCTTAGCGTTCTCTTTGTGTCGATAGGAGGATAATTGCTCTCCGATTAGGCATGTCGTCTCGGCTTCTCGTACATAACATAGATGAGAGGTTGTGAGTGTCTAATGGTTATACGTTGGATAGGCTTCTTGTGTGCTGATTGGTATGGCGTCTGCAGCAACAGCGGGGTGTTGTGGTGGTTCGGGGGGGTTGTGTGTGTTGGTTTTTTTATGCTCGAGAAGGAGGGTAGTTTAGGATGGTGAAGTGAGATATGTGATGGATGTGTGGTGTGTTGTCCTGTAAAGTTGAGCTCGCATGGGTGGTGGCGCGTCGATTTTAGCGCGAGTGCTCTTGTATATTTGATTGTGTGGATGATCGTTTACAGGCTGATTATCTCTACTCTAACTCCCTAATTCGAAATAATAAACTACGTAGATGAACATTTAACTATTAACCATATCAAGACCCTCAGTACTACTCCACAAATATCGCTCAGATTTATCTAAATCACCTAGAAGCTTCGTTATCTTCCAACAGAATGTCGGCCTCTGCCGAGAAATCATCTATAACCTTGATCACCACAGACAGACATCAATCATCCCTTCACCCACAAGTAACCTTAAATAACTCCATCATCCCCAAAACAAAACCACTAAAATTTTCCGGATACCCTTGTCGTACGAGTTGGTGTTGGTAGGGTTGGGCTGTGTGTACAACTTCTACGTGTGTTTAGTCCTCTATGATGTTGGTGTGTAAGGGTGGGTCTATTCGTATTATGTTGTGTGTCGTATGTTCTATATCGTATATATATATGATTTATAGTGGGCTCGCTAATCGTAAGTTTTCTAGTGTGTGGTCGTCAGGCATAGTGTCTTTCTCGGAGCAACGAAAATAACCACTGACAGTACTTCAAACAATTCTTCATAAATATATATAATATATATATAATTAATATATATATATATATTATATATATATATAATATATATATATATATATTGTGTATTTGTATATTGATGATGTGTAATTTAGGTGCTATTGTTATTAGTGCGGTGGGATGAGTTAGTATTGATTTTTGGATTTTGTTTTTGGTGGTGTGTTGTTTGGAGGTATATAGTGTGAAGTGTATGAGTTGATAGTGGGGTTGGTGTTGTTGTTTTTATATGGTTTGGGCGGTTGTGTGTAGGGTTATGATGGTGTGTATTATTATTCATTGTTTGTATTGGTATGTAGGTAGATTGTTATCGTTTATTAGTTATAGGTTTGGTCTTGTGTGTGTGGGTGTGGTGTGATGGTCGTGGTTTGTTTTGTGTTGTTTTTATATATATATATATATATATATATATATGAGTGTGTTTGTTGATTGATTGAGCTGTTATTTGATGTGAGGAGGTGTGGGTATATAGTGGGGTGTTTATTGCGGGTTGTTGTTTTATGTGTATTTATTGATATGGTGGGGTTTTGTGAGTTGGGTGTGGATTTAGGTTTATAGGGTATGTTGGGTGGGGAGGGTTGGGTATTTGTAGGGTTGAGTTGATGTGGTTTGTGGTTAGGTGTGGTGATGGTTGGTATTATTTATGAGATATATATATTGTGGTGGGTGTTAGTTTATGTTGTTGGTTGTATTGATGTGGTTGGGGTGGAGGTATGTTGTAGTGAGTTAGTCCGTTGTGTTTCTGGTTTGTGTGTTAGGGTATTTGATTCATCTGCGTGTTGAGTCGAATATCATGGTTCTGTGTGAGTGGTGTTGGGTGGTGGTTCGCTCGCGTCTCTTGAGAGCTCGAGTGTATTCTGTGATAGTATTTAGGAGTATGTGTGATGATTGTAGCGTGTGGTTAGGTAGTAGAGTATAGGATGTGCGTGTCTGTCGCGTTACGTTCGAAGTGAATGCACGTGTTTGGCTTTAAGAGCTCATGGTCGGCTTTAAGTGCCGAAGCATGCTCGCGCGGGTGGTTGGTTTGTGGGTGTGGCGGTGTGTGGTGGTGCGGTTGAGAGGAGGCAGAGAATTTGTGCTGCGTGGGTGTGTGTGTGGGGTCCATTTTGTGGCAGTTGTGTTTTTGAGAGTAGTCTAGATATATGTTTAGAGTGGGAGTGACTTGCGTAGTGTTGCTATGCGCTGAAGACTCTTTGAGCGCTTATGTAGTAGCCTGTGTGTGGATTTAGCTTAGGTGCGGTATGCAAGTATGTGAGCACTGCTCTTTGGTGTGAGTGTGCGTGTTTGAGGTGAGTAGAGCTCTGCTTGTGTGGTTTTGTCTGGTGCTTTGGAGGGCTGTTGAGCTGTGTTTGTGGAGGTTGTGGGACTGTGTGTGGTTATGGTATACCTGGATGTTGCGCTGTGTCTCTTCTGGTAGAGTTGATGAGTACGCTTGATCTGTCAGTCCGTGTGAAGGCTATGTTTGGAGTTGCGATGAGCGACGTATCTTGGTAATCTCGAGCAATTGGAGCGCTGGTTTTTTGTGTGTGCAGAGCGAGCCTGTGGTGTGTTCTTGGTTGGTCGACTATGATTTGCTCTGCGTCCGTGTCTTATATTTTGTGGAAACGGCGATTTGGGTGAGCTGGTGTCTGTGTGGTGGGTTGCTCGTGCGCGTAGCGCTGGAAATGTTGGTTTTGTTTGCAATTTTAAGAGCGAGCGGCCCACTATATGTATTAGAGGTGAGATAAGCTTCACTGCTCTGGGTAGTTGTATTAGTATGCTGGGTTGGTCGATGACCCGGATCTCCGTGGAGGTGAGTATTTTGAGAGATCTGTTTGTGTTTGCTAGCGTCTCGCTATGATCACTTTTTTTGTTGGCTCTCCAGTCTTGGTCTATGTCTGTGTTCGTAGATGCTGTGGTAGATTTGATGAAGTCTTGGTAGGACGTAGTGGGGGTTGATACAGGGTTGTGGTGTGTCTCCGTTCTGCTTGTGTATGTGGAGGTTGATAGCGTCGCCTGTCTAGTCTTTGTGCTCTGCGAGGTGAAATTACGGTCCAATGGAAGGTTGAGTCTGTCTCGTCTCCTTCCTTGGGAGAGGAGGGTGGGTGTGCGTGTGCGGCGCGCGTGTAGGTTATTGGTGTTCGGGTGTGTGCGTGTGTGAGAGTGTTGTAGCATGGGGAGTCTGTCGGTGTTGGTGTGCCATAAGAGTATTGAGGGAGGTGCGTCATTGTGTAATGAGTAGGAGTGGGGTGGTAGTTAATAGGTTAGTTTGTATATATATGGGTGCTATTGTGTGTCGTTGTATTGGTGTTTAGTCTTTAGAGTATATTTATGGTTGGTTGTGTGGTATTGTTTTTGTTGGTGTAGTTGGTAATGTGTGGTGGGTGTTGTGAGGTTAGAGGTGTAATTTGAGTTAGTATTTGAGTTCGTATATGGTTTGTGTGAGGTTGTTATGTGTGGTTTTTGTTGTTTGTATGGTGGTAGTTATGTGTACGTTATTGGGGGGTTTTATGTATATTAGTCGTGTGGTTTTTGTTATAATATATATATTATATATATTATATATATATATATATATATATATATTATATATATATATACTACTATATTATATATATATATATATAATATATATTAATAATAAATAATAAATTAATTATAAAATTATATATATATATATATATATATATATATATATATATAATATATATATATATATATATATATATTAGTGCTTTAATTATTGGACTTGTGGTAATACTTCTTTTGGTTTCCCATTTAATGACTACTGCTTCACTGTTTTTTGTGTGTGTGTGGGGGGGGGGGAAGGGGAGGGGGTCCCCTAGGAATAGGCAGAACATATAACCGAAGACCGAGGCCGATTTTCTCTGGGTATGAATGTTTGCATTAACATTTTAATTTCGCCGTCAACTAAAAAACTGGGTAAACCTTGGTTTAATCCTTGGTTTAACCTTGTTTATTCTCGTCCCATTTGTCACAGGGATGGTCTCTTGAGGAATTACAATCGTCTTTTAACTCCAGAAACACTAAGAACGTTCTTTTCCTCAGTAAAAAATGAAATGATACTCTTCCTCACTTCCTTTCTGGTTCCTCTTCCTCGCTCCCTTTCTGGTTCCTCATCCTCACTTCCTTTTTGATTCCTCTTCCTCACTCCTTTTCTGGTTCCTCTTCCACTTTCTTTCTGGTTCCTCTTCCTCACTCCCTTTCTGGTTTCTC
>JABUQX010053051.1:0-11906 GCA_015478945.1 Trachelipus rathkii
CGATAGTGAAGCTCCCAAGGCAAGTATGAATCCAAGTACAGGAAGAAGATGCACCCGAACCCTCCCCCTTCAGAAACTGCAATTCAGAGAGAGAAGGATGATGCCAGCAACGACCAACCCTTCTCCCAGACCAGAACCGTTCACCTTCCCTAATTATTTCCCAACTCCTCCACCACAAACAACCCAGTATGAACACAACCCTCTTCCAGATCCACCACAGCCGTCAACTCAGTTCGTAATACCATACGCCGACAGCTCCTCCACCACAGTCAACGCAGACTAGAAACTATTGGGAAAGCTATCAAGCCCCCATGAAAGAACCTCATCCCGTGGATACAGAAGAGTAGCGTATGTAAATGGTAGAAACAAAAAGAGAACATGACGAACGACAGTATGTAGAAAGAAAGAACTATAGCGATGTAGTGCCAGGAAGAAACAACGTGTAGTTGACACAGAATTTATCGTTCCACTCCTAGAAACTGACTTCATAGAACCACCCTCTCACCCCCTCGGTGTCAAAGAAGAGCAGTCTTAGACCATCCTTGTCACCCATACAGCAAAGAGATTTCCAGTGATACCCCGGTTCAGAAGAAATTTTTCACAGGAGCACCCCGCAAACCGAAGGGTAGATTATACTGAGCCTACGTGCGGATCCCTCCAAGCCGAATTCCTTCCCCACGAAGAAATCTCCCGAACTGTCCCTGAAAGAGAAGGCCACTATCAAAAAATCCACACTGTCATAGGATCACCACCAAGGTACAATCCTGATAAAGAAGATGACAGGAAAACGAAGCACCCTCTTAGACCCACCAATTTGTTTATCTTGGGTCAGAGATTCCACTCCAAGAATACAAGAAGTCAAAAACAAGGATTAAGAGAGACAGCTTCCTACCAACAAGCACGAGCAGAAGTGACAACACGGAAACTATAGCGAAGAGCTTCCCACACAAGTCACCAACCTCGCCTACGTCAAATTGCAATACGGCTAGAACACCCCCCGCACCACCACACCACGCCCAGCAACAAACCCACCGACACCCACCCCAACACCCCAAGCCAAACCCATACAAACCCTACAATTCCCAACCAACAAGTTAAAAAAGGCGCCCCGCCACCCAAAACTTGGACTAATCGCTGAGCCGCTTCCCACTTACGGCTATAAGTCACTTATAAAATTTCATGTATTATTCCTTCGAAATTTAAGAGAGAAATTGCCTAGTTTTGAACATTATTTTTTAGTAGATTTAAGACAGATAATCGTCTTCACAATTCCGAAGAATACACATCTTAATTCTTACAGGAAGATATCTTTAGATCTTTAAGAAATTGAACACACATCATCGCACTCGTCACTGTTCAGAATATTAGTTTGGATTAGATAAAAAAGATCGATTAGTTTAAGTTACATTATCTTGGATGTAGAACTTCAAAGATTGAAGGATGAACTCTAATTTAAAGTGGATGACAACTTAAATTTAAATAAGACAATGATTGGACACACCATTTGCATAGCTTTGCTGTACCTCTTGTCACCTGTATTCGCATGTAATACCCGACCGCTGCAACCCCTAGCAACAAATATTTAAGCCTGGATTATGAATATCTTTTTTTGTTTAGCGCGATGAGATTAGGAAGTCCGTTGTTAGGCTTAAAGTCCTTAGCCTGATTAGACAATGTTAGAATATGTTAGATTTTATCTTACTTACACAGATCACATTAGATTAAAGAATCTATTCATATCATTATATTTTCTGCTCTATTTTATTCTTATATATGCTCACCAAACAATTTTTAGAGAATACGATCTTCACTCAGACCGGCTCGACGGGACAGCGCGAAATATAACACATACCAATATAAAAAAGAAAAAATGAAAGTGTAAGCAGGAAAAAAAAAATAATAAGAAACTACTAGAACTAAGTTACAGATAACTTAAAATTAATAGAATTAAGATTAAAGAAACTAGAACCCCATATAGCATCTAAACTTAGTAAGTAGCATCCTAAATGTCAAGAATTTACTAACAACTTTATAAAACTGTAAGAAAGTCATTAGTTAGACAAACAGCAACATGTTGCTTAAATATAATTATTCAAGTGTACAATTTCCAAAATTTAATCACATTTGATGAGGCGACCTGTAATTATCTGAAAACAAAATATCTTCAATTACGATTTAAACACTTATTTTCAGAATGGAACTTCGGTCCGGATCTGTTCTACTCACCACTCCCTAACCGACATCGTCAAAGATATCCACTAGTGGAAAGGAACACGAAGAAACAGAACGATTCTGCCATGGTTTGGTTTTAGCATAGCCCACCGGTGAAGAAAGCGTTATAGAAGATATTTTAGATCTAAATCGTTCATTAGAATGACCCGTCAGACCCCAACACAGTAAAAAGAAGCAAGAAAGACAAAAGGAAGAACCAATCATCAAAAAACCCAAGCTAAGAAACAACATCAAAGATTCATTCGTTCACCAACGTTCAGAACGCACACATTCTTCAAGAACTCGTTTCACATCCACAAAGGCCACCAATCAGGGACATACTTAACACGACAAAAGACCATCTCGCACCGTACAAGTTCCCACCACCCCACGCATCACCACTGAATAACCCCTCCACTCAACCCCAACCCCCCCCCCGATACATAAGCTGACTACACACACCGACACCAACTATCACCCCTGCCAATTCGCCCCACCGAGACAAGCAAACCCCGACAAACAAAAACGCCACGCAGCTAACAAGCTTTGAGTTCGGAGGAGACCCGTCCTCAAACACTTCCCCATCCTCAAACTAGCACTCACCACGGCATACCACGAATCTAACGACAAGACCAAGGCTACACATTATGAAGAAGATTAACCACTCTTCCAGCACGAAACTACGCATCTACTCATTCAAAAACACACAAAAAAGAACCCCTCACATACACCAAATTACCGACTGACAAGAGCAACACCAAAAACAAGTAAACGTGACACAACCCCACCCACCAGACTCCACCCGCCACCCATATAACAATAAAGAAACTTCTTTACCGCGAGAGCATACCGCCAATCTCACCGACACACATGTCCCAACTACACCGCAAATTCCAATCAACCACAGGCCGACAAGTAGCACGACGGACACCCTCACACCAAACATATACCGGCTAAAACCCACAAACTGAGAAGCATATCCAGCCGGAAACAATTACGTAAACATTATCAATAACACCACTGACCAAAGCAACATAACCTAACCAGCAGAATATAACCACACAAAATCACCTTTCCCACCCCATTACCGCGTTACGACTCACACAAACTCAACAACTTTCAACTAGCCTAACAAAAGCCAAAACAATCACTAACTCAAACCCACTTTCACTCCCAATCCAACCTCAATCCTCCTAACCACTCTACCCATACATATATCTTAAGCAAATGGAAACACCCACCCACACAAACCTAAACGGCACAACGATTTATCTTACCCCAGCCACCCCCACCACACACCCACACTAGGAGAACCAACTAAAAACCAAAATAAACCAAAAACAACCAACTACCTCATCTCTTGACCCACCAACCCCTCACAACCATATCTTCAGAGATCCCTATTCACACATCTCGAGCGCTAACCGCCCTACGCCATTACGAATCCCCACTTTACATACCACTTTCCTAATAAAGCTCACGTTGCACGAGAGCACTTGCACTTCTTAATAAACTTATACCTTTTTCATTACCCATCTTCCTTTAAGGATCATCTCATCGTTCAGTTATGTTACAAATCGGTATCCCAAACAGTTATTTTTTTCGAAATTATGTCAACGGAAATACAAACCTATCTGAAAAGAATCGGCACATCATCTCTGTCGACACTTAGGGCCAACTAGCAGTTTGTCCCCAATCCCAGGTATTTCTCTATTGATGATCAGTCTTGTTTGTTAGCACTCATCCTGAATTTTACCAATGACTTTTCACACTGCCCTATCGCAGAGTACAAACCTGTAGAACCCTATACTGTCACTCTAGGACACTTCACTCTTATTTCTTTTTCAGAAAAAACTAGGGCTTCAATCGCATGTGAGAAACCCAACTCCATACAGCATGTGTATGACTATGTCTTTACTATTCCTCATGGAGGTGCGTTTATCTCTTCTAAATTTCAAAATAAATTTTTTTCCCCCCCAAAATCTCCATCCACTGGAAAAGAACAAACACTCTCTTTCCTTGATTTCTCACTCTTCGGATTTCTGTTCAACTTCCGTATCGCATGTTGCTTTTTACCTAGACATCTCCTCTGTTCTATTCCCTAGTTTATTCAAGCTTGGAAGGAAATTCCATTGGAACCAACAGACATAGATCAGTTAAATCAATACGAGCATCCTTCTCACCCACGTTAGTTTTCCGCAAATTAATCACCTTACATCAGAGGAGAACCTCAGAACCATCTTCTTCCTCGCATCCGGTTCTTGTCATCGCGTACTTTGTTTGGACCAAGAGAATATACCTTTGTAGGAAGTGCATACCAGAGGTATCGAATCCAGCTGAAAGCATCCCACTTCAGGCAATCCCAACATCTAATGTTCGAATACAACTAGCACCTGAAGATGCACCTCCGGATAGCGCGGTTCAGATTAGATCTCTGCCCCGTTCTCCAACTCCAGCCCAGAGGTTATCCATACTACCTCGACCTCCTATGCCTCTTCCTAATCCTCGGGCCATCACTTCTGCTGAAGCTCACGTGACTTATTCCAATTGAAAACAGTCTTTAAGGTAAAGACTCTCTCATAAAAGGGGGGTCCTTTATCGGAATAAAGATATATCTATAATATATATACATACACTTTATTCAGAATAAAATCAAACGTACTTGTTCCTTCTAAAACCTAAAATTTCGTCCAAGAACGTTTTGAAAATTGGAATAAATGTCACGTATCAGTACCGCACTTTGCTCTCTAAACTGAACCAAAATTACATGTTTCAAAAAGTCGACTCAAAACGTTTAGTAAATTGGAGGAATAGCACGTAGCAGTTTACCACAACTTCGCTCTCCAAACTGATTAAAATACATGTTCAGTTCTTATTCAACTTCCGCCTTACCTCGGCACCCGCTCTCGGTTCTTCCTTAGAGAAGCTAGTCGTTCTGCGTCTGATAAGCAGCAGTTCTGAAAAGTTGAACAAGTGAAATAAAGATGGGCGTGATAGTTGCTACTTACGCATATACGTAATATATATATATTATATAAGATATATATATATTATTATAAAATATATAATTATATATTATATATTATATAATATATAAATAAAATAATATATATATATATAAATTATTATACTTACTTATAATTATATTAACCCTTCTACTGCTTGAGTGAAAAGTTTTAGCTAAGTCAGAAAAATAAGAAAAGACTAGTTTATCTTTCTTTGTGATCTTTTTATATATATATATATATACATACCCTTTATGTATATATATGCAGACATACATATATAGAAAATATATTGGTATATAAACATATCATATATATATATATACACGCATGCTTTCATGTATATATATTATAATATGCATATACGATATATATTATAATATATATATATATTACATATATAGATATATATATATATACTATATATATATATATATTATATATATATAATTATATTAGTATATATATCATATATATAATATAATTATAATTTATATAATATAATATATATATATATATATATATATATAGGCCGAATCCTTAATTTATACAGTTACTTTTTACTCACTTTATTCTACGTGATGGAATGTTTTTTGTTCGAAACAAATTAGAGAGCCGAAGCACTCTCGCTTATATCTAACTTCGAGGGACGAAAACTGGGGAGGTAAAAAGCTCTATGTTTTATATTTTATTAATAAATGAAAATTAAGGTATTCATGACAAATGCAGATTTTAATTATCTAAGAAAGCTACCTAAAGTATAAAGTAATTTAAATGTTATAAACGAAAGCTTTCAAGATAAAGTTTATTTGTGCGCAAGCCAAAAGCACACAACCAGAAATTATTTAAATGTTCGGAGTTAACACAAGCAACAAAATTATTTAATGTTCTAATTTAACATCTAAATAGAGTACCTATTTAGTACCTTATTAATTAAGTACCTTAATTAATAAAAGCATTTCATTAAAGAGTAGATTGTTAATTTAATGTAATATTATTTCTAATTATTTTTATCAACCTTTGTAGGTTTATTGTGTTTAGTTGGAGGTCACTGCGAAAAGTGTCCTGTGACCCCGCACAATAAATTGGTACTTATCTACGAGTCTTAATTTATATAATTACTTCTCAGTTTATCAAATATAATTATAATATAATATATATTATACTAATATATAATATAGAGCATATACGAATAAATATATAATATAAAAATATATATATATATATATATATATATATATATATATATATATATATATATATATATATAATATATATATATATAATATATATATATATATATATAGAATATATATTATTGATATACTACTTAAGACGTAGTGTTATTTTTACGATTTGATTTTCCCTTGGTTTGAATGGATGTATTTTTCAAATAATATTCATCGGTACAATGACGATACGCACATGAAATACGACACGAATCGTACTACGTACGCGCGCGTAGCGCGCGTACACGTGATATCGATTATTGTATGTACGTATATGAGTGTTATTTATAATTATTATTATTATTATTTACCCTTCCCCCTTTCCCCCTGCTATCTTATGTATATATTACATAGTGTGCAACCGTAGGTGCACAAACAGCCGAGGTATCCGTGCTGACGCATTCATCAACATTACACGAGTTGTTCATTACACCATATCATACACATACACATCACATACACATACACCTTCACACACACACCACCACCACACACACACACACGTTACCCCCTCCCCCCTTTTTATCCCTCCATCTCTTTACCCCCCACCCGCTATTTCTTTTCTCTCTCGTTGTTGCTATGATAAATTGTTTACCCTACCCCCCTTTGGGTTGTTGTATGACTACATCATCATTGCCCCTACCCCCCTTTTGTTCTTTCTCTCTCTCGCACACACACACACACTTAGGTTTCCGCGCGCGCCCGTTTTTCGCCGCGCCTTCGCGACCGATCGCCTAATTCCTGCCACCGACCACATCCGGATCCGCCACCATCGTTTTCGCGCGTTTGGATATACTCGTTCGGTCTTTCTTTCGCATCGCATGAGGAATGGGTGTCTTACTACCTCCTTACTCCCCTTCTCTTGTTGCCCCATCTGGATATATATAAATTTGGACAGGAGAATCGAATCCCGTCCTTTCGGCTGCTCCAGCACGGTGATCGGCAGGTAAGTGAGGACTTATCTGACCGTGCTGAAGTCGGCCTGAAGTCCTCCTTTGCTTTAATAAATAAATACAGATTTGAGCTCTAAATGTGTATTTTAGTATTGGAAATACGAATAAAATAAATTTCCCATCCATGCTTTTTCGACTTCACGGTCAATTACCTTTTCTTCAAGGTAAATTACAGGTAATTGACCGCGAACTCAAATTAATCTACCTTGAAGAAATGCGGTCAGAAAGGTCGGCTTTGACTTCGCGGTTGATTACCTTTTAATCTTTGCCTGAGGGTATAAAAGAAAGACGAGCTCTTGTCAAAATGAAAAGCTTTATTATATATATATATTATATATATAATTATAATATATATATTCTATATATAATATATATATATTCTATAGATATATTAATATATTATACTATATATATATATATATTATATATCATAGTATATATAATAAATATATTATATATATATTACTACTTGTATTTATAAACATATATATATTTATATATATATATTATATATATATATATTATATATATAATATATATATTATATTATTATATAATATATATATATATATAGAGTATATATATATATTACTATTGATTTATTATTATTATATATATATATATATATATATATATAATATATATATATATAATAATATATATAGATATATATATATATATATATATATATTATATAATATATTATATATATATATTATATATATTAATATAATATATAATATATAGTATATATAGTATATATATATATATTATACTACCCTGACTTATAAAGACTATACTACTACTACTCGACGCCAATTACAAACAGACACACTACGTATTACGTCCTGACTGTTATTACAAACACTACTTACTACCTTACGACTCACTACGTGTACTACTACTACTACTACTACTACAACGATTGTTATTACCTTCGTTATTATATTAGTATTATTCATATTATTATTATTATATTCTTATTATTATCATCATCATCATCCGCCCAACCCCCCTTAAGCCCTAACCACTGTAATTTACTCACACTGGTCCCCACCCACGTGCGCGCACACGAGCGTTCGTTTATAACGAAGTCATGAACGTATGGGAGTTTATACACACCCCTCACCCCCTTCGTTATTATTATTATATTATATATATTATTATTATTTTATTATTTATTATTATTATTAAATTGAAAGATGTTCTCTAAACGTAGTCACCCTTTTTCGAGGTGCAATGACTCAGCGAAAACTACCCGAAGAGAGAGAGAGAGAGAGAGAGCAGAGAGAGATGAGAGAGAGAGAAGAAGAGAGAAGAGAGAGAGAGAAGAAGGAGAGATGAGAGAGAGAGAGACGAGAGAGAGAGAGAGAGAGGAGGAGGTGAGAAAAGAGATGGTTAGACTCAAAAGTGTATAGCCAGCCTGACATCTGGATCAGATAAGAGATTTTCTAATGATTTCGTCATTATTATTATTAGTATTATTATTATTATATTATTATTATTAGATATTATTATATTATTATTATTATTATTCATTATTATTATTATTATTATATATTATTATTTTTATTCATTATTATGTACTATTTATCTAGCTTGTTAAGATATTTATGTTCATTTACATGTTTTAAAACTAAATTTTATTCGTACATCAGTAAATATTCAATATGGCGACTTATAATAGTATATAGTATATATAGTATATATAAAATATATAGTATAATATATATATATATATATATATATATACTATATATATATATATATATTAATTATATATATATATATATAATATTATAGTATATTATATAATCACCTGCCAACAGCAACATCTCCAGTGTCCCGGTGAAATGATCAAAATCTCCAGGAAACTTCCCTTCTCGTTATTAATTTGGTTTATTATATAATTAACTATGTCTTTGTTGCACACTCCTTAAGATCTTGGTCTGTTAAAAGACGTAAATTAGATGAAAGTTTTATATGGATGAAGAGGGATCTGCATTTTAAATCGTTCTACGCTGACTGTATATGTTTTAAGCATACTATTTAGCTCTACGATTTTCTCTATATGACCATCCAGTATTGGAACACCTCTATTATGCTTTAATGATACATCGAAGTACACAGTTTCACCCCCTCCTTTGCTGCAGCTGTTGCACGCATTCTATGACCATGTACATCATCTGATGCACATACAACACGCAATCTGGAGGGCTCACGGGGAGTGTAGGGATGCCTATCTGAAAAATCCGAAGTGTGACTAGCACATGTATACCAGGATTTTAAAATGAACCACCACTTTTGAATATGTGTTATAACTCCCATTGCTGCAGCCTTTTTAAAATGTACTATAATGACAAGAGCTGTTAACGCCCCAACTGACAGACCGATACTGACGCACTCGGCAGTTACAGTGTAGCCCGTCACCTTTAAACTAGTAACGTCATAAACGTGAATTTTCATGAACCTTTACCATATATATATATCTATTTATATATATATATATATATATATATATATATATATATATATATATATATATATATTTTTTTATATATATTTATTATATATTATATATATAATATATATATTATATTAATATATATATATATTATTATATATATATATATATATATATATTTATATAATATATTATATATATATATATATAATATATATAATATTATAAAGGTTAGTAAAATATGTTTTTATAATTTTATTTTAAAGCATTTATTATATAGTCGGAAACTACTATATAGTCATTGACATATAAATTTTTTAGCATCAAATAATTTACAAAATCATTGACACAGATATCGTTTAAAAAACACTTAATGAAGTAAACACAATAAGCTCCGCATAAACTAGAGTGTGGAGGCTGAACAGCCCTAACCAGAGTTTTTATATAATTTATATTGTTACATTTTAAAAAGGAAATGATGTAATGATTTTCCAAAATAAATTTCAAGTTTAAAGAATCAATCAGGTATACATCTCCGTTCTTCTCCTTGTAGATGGAAATCCAGTGGCCCGACGATGTCACATCTCGATGTGAAGTGTTGAACACAAAGCCGCTATCCTTCTTCAACCTCACAGAATCTACTTCATTAATAGCGAACACCCCCAAAAATCGAGGTTCGTTTTTAAACTCCTTTTTAAACATGACTTTTATTTCTTCTTCATTCATCTTTAGTAATTCAAAAGCACATTTCGGGCTCTGTCAATTTCAATAAGTTGAGGGTGTTCCAGATAAACGATGACGGTAATGGATGTCTGCAGACTTCCGCTAAATGAGAGATTGAGGCCTAATGTCCCCTTTCTCAGAATGTTCAAATGACTTGCGTTACAAGCTGAAAGATCTGGACTGAGGTCAAACGCATACAAGTTACTATTCTTTGCGTATTCTTCAAGGTTCATTCCAGTACCACTATCACCGCATGAAACAGTGTTGGCTATTAAATCATGGAAAGGTCGCGAGCATAGAGATTGTACCCAATTGTATGAAATTTCATAATCACGTCCGTATGGCTGACCCTTTAAATGAAAAAAACCTCTTAAAGTTGAAAGTACCTATTAAAAATGTTTAATTTTTTTATATAATGTCCTAACTTGTTCGTGTTCTACAATTTCAGCTATTACTTTTTGAGGTAGATTTCCGTTACAATGTTTGGAATACTGATGCTTGATAAACCATGAGTGAAGTTAAAAACTTTGGTTTCTACTCTTCTGATTGGGTACTTGGCGGTGGCTGTTAAAAGCACTTCTCAATTTCCAAATGCCTTTGGGGAAATAACTTCACCTTTCTAAACGTAGAGAAAAAGCATCTAGCGTTTGAAGATAGGTTTCCGGACTGTAGTTTAGCATTAGGTTACTTTTTTTATTTTAAGTGCAAATTTTGGACTTGAACGGGATAATCGGATTCTAGCATCTACAGATGGCAGAATAAGTCTTTCCTGAGAGAATATATCGCCATTTAAACGACCGTAGAATTCGTAAGTGTTATTTATGACTTTAGCCGCTTTATCTACATGTGTAGCCTCATCCTTGAAGCTGTAAAAACACATGATTGAAGATGAGACTGCTTAGCATAATCAGAAAAGTTCAGTAGATGTTCTATGTAGCTTCTTAAGGATAACTAGCTGGCTGAGTGCCGAGCGAAGTTTCATTTAGGTAAACATCAATCTGACTAAAGCAAGTGTATATAGGAAGTCGACTCTGTATACACTACTGTGGTCGTCACCTGTGGGAAGATCTGTACCTCGGGTTTGGTCAATTTCGTTTTAAAATATAGAAAAACATTAGATGGTTGGATCTAGATACTGGTCTGAGGTGCCTGGAATATTTGAACTTAAAGGAACGTCAGTGCTGGTTATCGAATGTGGGGTTAATGCTGATGAAGTTGCTGTCACTTCAAAGCTGATCTGAGTAGGGATTCATTCGAGAAGAGATCCAAATTCGGTTCCATTGCAAAGCAGTCTCGAAACATAGCAGGGTGAGGAAATGCA
>JABUQX010053052.1:0-10000 GCA_015478945.1 Trachelipus rathkii
TTTGAATATTGTAGGATCATAATCTTCTTATAAATAAGAGTTACAGTATTGAAAATACTGAGAGGTAACAAATACATCGCTTAATTGACTATCTATCTAGTATAGTATGAAATTATTAACACTGATTACTCATAAGTGGACCAAAGGATTACTGTGTGTATTTCTGAGGCAGTCTCCGTTTAGCGAGCACACGCACAAGCATGTATATAAGACCTCGATATGACTCGAGTGTGTGAAATCGGTTTGTGCAACAATTGTACGTAACTCTAGGGAATACGTGAGGTGAGAAACTATATATGCGAGTAGCGGCAAATACCTGTTAACTGCAATGACCGGGTAGTTTTAAAAGGTACCCCAAAGTTCAAATAAAAGGAATAATATCCATTGGCACAGTACGCCCATTGTTGGTATAACCATACTTTAGTTCTAGTCTTTTTTTATAACGCTTGAAGAAAGTATGTCACAAAAATCGAGACACATTGGTCTCATAAACACAGGCTACAGTTCAACTTTGATATCAATTATTTTAAATGAAAAAAAAAAAAAAAAGATTTTTTAATCAATAAATAAAACTGACACGAGTGTCCTAAAAAAAAGTACGTGGGATATAACTATGGATTATTACGATTTAGGGAAGATTTGTTATAAGGTTAGTTAGGAGATCAACCTATGTTCTCTTATCAACTTTCCATTATATACAACGCCATTCACCATTACTATAGATTAACTCTTCTTTGATTACGTTATAAAATGTGATGCTTAATTTAAAAGATTTTGTTCAAACATCGTTGAATTTTTTTTTTTGGAAAATACAGCAAAGCATCTACATTCCCATTAATGTAGAAACGAGAATAAAATTATTAAAAAAAACTTAAAAAGGAAGTTGCAATTAATTCCTTTTCTTGATGATTTTTCAGAGAGCAAGCTCGTGAGCCACATATTCATACTCACCAATGTTAATATTCATTACATTGATATCTAGTAAAAATGTTGCGAATTTTGTAAGCATGTTTGATCAATATAGGCACACTGTGAACCTAGAAGCTCTTAAATACGCACCATTTTTGTGAAAAAAGAAATGGGATAAATAAAAACTAAAAATCCTACATCAAATGTTCTTGGTACCTTAAATGAATGAAATACGAAATATTTGCCAAATATTTTCGGATTGTTATGGATCTAAGCATCCATTACACTCACAACGTGCACTCAAGAAAGGTTTTTCTCTATTCCGAAGAGGCTCAAAACCTACGTCTTCAATCCTTCAGGGGAGGAAGGGCTTTTTAACAACACTGGTTTAAATGAGGATTCATTATAGCTATGCAGTAAAAATGGAGGAAGTGATGATGTTACTGCTAAGAGAGCAAAAAGGGTAAATTTTCTGATATAAAATAACATCTTTCTTACATTTTGAAATTGATATCAAGATTCAGTTATTTTATTCCTTTATATTCAAATAAGGTGATATATATACTATATATATATATATTATATATATATATATATATTATATTATATTATTATAATTATATATATATATATATATATATATATATATATAATATATTATATATCACCTTATTCTTGTGTATAAATAATCAACTCTTTGGAATATCAATTTCAAAATGTAGAAAAGATGTATTTTATATCAGAAAATTTACCGCTTTTTGCTTCTTAGCATTAACACTCTCAATCACTTCCCTCCCATTTTTACTGTAGCTATAATCGAATCCCTCATTTAAAACCAGTGTTGTTAAAAGCCTTCCTCCCTGAAGGATTGAAGACGTAAGGGTTTTTGAGGTCCTCTTCGGAATAGAGAAAACTTTCTTGAGTGCACGTTGTGAGTGTAATGGATGCTTAGATCCATAACATATGTCTTTTTAAGTAATATTTCGTATTACATTCATTTTAAGGTCAAACATTTGATGTAGGACTTTTTTTAGTTTTTATTATCCCATTTCTTTTTTCACAAAAGTCGTATTTTTTAAGAGCTTTCTAGGTTCTACGAGTGTGCCTATATTGATCAAACAATGCTTACAAATTCGCAACATTTTTAACTAGATATCAATGTAATGAAAATATTAACATTGGTGTTCCTCTGGGTTCTGTGTCTACGAACTTGCTCTCTGTCTTGAAAAATCATCAAGAAAAGGGATATTAATTGCAACTTCCTTTTTAGTTTTTTTTAATAATTTTCATTCTCGTGTTCTACATTAAGGAAATAGCTGAAAAGTTTACTGTATTTTCCAAAAAAAAAAAATTCAACGATGCATGTACGAGTTTGTTTAAAATATGCAGGGATGTAAAAGTAATCAAGAAGAAAGTTATCTATAGTATGGTGAATGGCGTTGTTATATAATTGTGAAAGTGAAAGAGAACTATAGTTTGATCTCCTAACTTAACCTTAATAAAACAATGCTCCCTAAATCGTAATAGATCCAAGTTATATCCCACGTACTTTTTTTTATGGATTTCGTGTCAGTTTTATTATTTGGATTTTAAGAAAATTTTTTTTTTTTTTTTTTCTTTAAAATTTTTCCTGCTTTGGTGACTAAAATAGTGCCCTTGTTTTTACAGTGCAATAGAAGTTTCTTTTTGTTGATATACTTTCTCAAGCGTATAAAAAGACCTAGAGCTAAGGCTATGTATACAACTAATGGGCGTGAACTGTGCCACATTGGATTTATACTTTAATTGAAGCTTGGGTACCTTTAAAACTACTTCAATTGGCAGTGTACCACAGTTATGCCCTTGTCCGATCAAAAAGTTTACTATGTATTCAAGTGTTTCAACATTTGTATTGTTTCATTACCTTCGCTAGATCTTCTCTCTTTGTGATATATATATATATATCTTATTATATTATATATATATATTATATATATACAAATTATATTATATATAAATAAAATTATTATTATATATATTATATATTTTATATATTATATATAGGTACAAGTATAATGTAGAAAATTAAACTTTTGGTTCAGCGGTGAATACTGAATAGAAAAAAATTTAATTATTTTTCAATTGTGATAGGTAGATATAAAGGGTAAAAAATAAAAATTAACCTAACCTAGACCTAACCGTAAAATAATAGGGCATTTTCAATTGATTTGAAAAAACGCCTCCTGATTTAGACTTGTGCCTATATAAATATTATATATATATATATATATATTATAATATATATATTATATATATATATATTATATATATATATATAATATTAATATATAATATATATATATATAGTATAGAGAGAGAGAGAAGAGAGAGAGAGAGAGAGAGAGAGAGAGAGAGAGAGAGAGAGAGAGAGAGAGAGAGAGAGAGAGAGAGAGAGAATTATAATACATGGCATAAAATTATGAATTTTCATAAATTAATATTAATATTATTTTATAACACTTAAATCCAGGAAATATGATGAAGATAACGCGTAAGAAAGGGAGGGGAGGGGAAGGGGAGAGGAGGGGAAGGGGAAGGAGAATGGGAGGAAGGAGGTTTTCTATCAAGCAATTTGGTTTTTAAACTAATTAAAAATCTAAAAACCTTGAGCCTTGATAAACCTTGACAATATCTTTGGGCATAAGGAAGGACAACTGACCGTGAAGAGCTTGAGCGATAATATCGTACTGAAACAATTAAACAGGAAAGTATATAAACAAACGAAGGAATAAATAAGTTAAATGGATTTTAGTGTTACAGTTTCCATTATCATCCCAGGAGATCACACGATTGTAAAAATAAATGCATTTTAAATGAATTTTGAAATAGACTTTTATAAGTTATGTAGAAAAATATGCGGTTTTGAGCAGTAATAGAAAGTTCTCCATATTATTTCACCTGAATTTTATCGTTAAAATTATCTTTCAGACAATGAAAATACCTTTAACTGATATTCTATCCCATCTGATATCCCATTCTTATTCTTAATTTCCCATTGGATTGCATCGTATTATTAAATAAACTCTTAAAACGGTGAAAGAAGCAGCAGCGTCACTGACCAAATGCCAAGAATCAATTTTAAATAACGTTGCCGTCTTTTTTCTCTTTTTTGTAAATCAGCCTTCTCCTTTAGCTACCCAACATCGTTTGACACCTTTACCCATTGATTTGCATAAACCCTTAATCGTTAAGAGATAACCAACTCCTACCAAACCATGAAAGACCGTTCAAGACAATCAAGGCATCAGAAAACTCGGCTGTTTCTTTGCCCATTCAGCATGAAATTTATTCGACTGACTCACATTCATACTGTATGATCGAATTGTAAGCATTCAAAACTTACTTTTTACATTAAATAGATGATGGTCGCAGGCCTTCTTAAAATGGCTACAAACAAATGTCAAAATAGAAAAATGTACGTCTTTTATAACTTAATTAATTATTTGTGAATAATAAATACTTATTAATTAAATCATTAAAGCAACTACCACTGATCTCTCGATCTGTCAGTTTCACTCTCCTTTTTTCTCTCGCCTCTCCTCTCTCCTCTCTCTTCTCTCTCCTTCTCTCTCTCTCTCTCTCTTCTCTCTCTCTCTCTCTCTCTCTCTCTCTCCTCTCTCTGACTATACTTAATGCACTCTATATATAATATATTAATATATATACATATACCATATATTATGCAGTTATATAGGTAAAAAACATTTGTGGTTTATATAAATTATATACATATATATGTGTGTGTGTGTGTGTGTGTGTGTGTGTGTGTGTGTGTGTGGTGGTTTTGCTGTTTGTGTGTGTGTGTTGTGTGTGTGTGTGTGTGGGTGGTTGTTTGTGTGTGTGTGTGTTTGTTGTAATTTATGGTGAGAATCATAATGATCTAATAGTCAAAAGGAGTTCGTTTAACAAATGGAAGAGCTGAATAAATTTTATTTTTTCATTTTCTTTTGTGTGTTTTTTTTTTTTTTTGAATTTTTTGCGCTTCATTTTTAAATTAAGTAAATTTTTTTTTTTGGTAACGTCATTGGTCTCCCGCTCTTTTGCGGCCATTTCTTAAATCGATAACGACTGACCACCAAAATCTTCTCTCTTCGTTCTTTGAACATAACTCCTCTTTTTCGCAGCTGCCTCTTTAATAAGTTTTATCAATTTTGGAATATAGGTTACGGCAACTAATGCTATTACTATTGCTATTATTGTTGTTACTATTATTACTAATTCTGTTATTATTATTATTATTATTATTATTATTATTATTATTATTATTATTATAATATTATTATTTTTAATATTATGATTATTATTATTATTATTATTATTATTATTATTATTATTATTATATTTTATAATTATTATTATTATTATTATTATTATTATTATTATTATTATTATTATTATTATTATTATTATTATTATTAATTATTATTATTATTATTATTTTATTATTATTATTATTATTATTATTATTATTATTAATTAATTATTATTGTTATTATTTATTATTATTATTATTATTATTATTATTATTATTATTACCATCCATTGTGTTTCTTCTTTTTCTTTTTCTCTTTCTTCTTCTTCTTCTTCTTCTTCTTCTTCTTCTTCTTCTTCTTCTTCTTCTTCTTCTTCTTCTTCTTCTTCTTCTTCTTCATAACAATAATAATAATAATAATAATAATAATAATAATAATAATAATAATAATAATAATAATAATAATAATAATAATAATAATAATAATAATAATAATAATAATAATAATAATAATAATAAATAATAATAATAATAATAAAATAATAATAATAAAATAATAATAATAATAATAAATAATAATAAATAATAATAATAATAATAATAATAATAATAATAATATATTAATAATAATTAATAATAATAACAATTAAAAGTTTACTGTCATTGCTTGTTTCACTACCTTGACTCGAAAATGACCAATCTTAGAACACACACATCAAAAATATCCAAATTTGTTCCTTATGTATATATGAAATAAGACATATTTTTGAATTGCAACGTTGCAGCTACCTTGGAGCAACGGAAGAGTGCCTGAGTCGTAAGGCAAAGGGTCAAGGTTCGATCTTTCCTCCTGATGACAGGTTGCAAGTAGTTCCCCCTCCTAGAAAAGGGCAATTCCTGTGAGGTACAAACTTTAAATATTATACTATATATACTATATATATATATATATATATATATTATTATATATTATATATATATATATATTATATAATATATATATATATATTTATTATATATAATTAATATATATATATATAATATATATATATATATATTATATTATATTATATTATATATTTAAAGTGGCAGGAGTACCTGGAGAATTACTTTATTTTTCTTCATCCTCCACTTTACGAGTTGTAGCTGAAGTTCTTTCCGTGTTGCTCTACTGCACAGGTAGTAGTTGATGGTATTTCTTTGACAGCTCCTTTTATTAGGATTCGTTTATACGTTAAAGAGCCTAAATATTCACGGATACTCTTCCACTTTCTCTGTTTAAGCTGCTTTCTTTGCTCCACCAGGAAGCAAAGTGTTAAGCTTTGGTTGGTGCTTCGAGGTAAATGAACCATCGTTGAATCATCGTAAATGAACATCGTTGAATCATCGTAAATGAACCATCGTAAATGAACCATAGGTCGTTAAAACTCTTTTTATAATTATCTTTATAATAGGAAGTAATAAAACGGCTTTAGTTTTGGTTATTTACTGACATTTACATTCGGATTTTATTCAGCATCCTTGTTGCAATGCTTACTTTTTTAATAAAATTTTTATATAAAAAAAAATGTTACATATAAAAATATGGTCGCACTGGGCTCGAGCGCGGGTTTTCTGCAAATGAAACCAACTTTTCGCGGCAAAATGAAAAGAAAAACGTTCGAACTTATTTCGCATAACAAAAATGGACAAAAAAGATCAAATATAATACACCAAATAGTATAAAAATTTATATTCTAATAAACAAATGTTATGTTAACATATATTACAAAATAAGTTGTATTTTACACAAATCACAGATATAAATTACAATCTAAGGATGGAAAAAAAGAGTATTATTCGATAAAATAGGTTTACATTCCATTTCATTTTCTTTAAGATATAAACAACTTTTTATTAAGCCACTTTAATGGCTAACTTAAATATATAATAAGGACACTATATAATACTTCGCGCCCAAAAACGAGCAGCGCTTTAAATACTAAATTAAATTTTAAACAATCACTTTGAAACTATTACTATTAAATTTAAACATTGAAAGGCACTTTTGTTTCTGATGCTCAGTAGATGAAGTGGTCTTCATTGAAGCCGAATCATCATCCGATTGAGGAAGCATCTGAGAAGGCCAATTACCAGCCGGTTGCTGAACCATCTGAGAGGTCGAATTACCAGTCGATTGAGGAAACTTATCAGAAAGATATGGAGCTTGATGTTAATCTCTCTGGTGCGATTTTGAAGGAACTATGAATCATTAATAAGAATACAGCTTGAATGAAGATAATACAATGACAGTGGTATGAGGTCCTCCGTTGCAGTAAACATATCACTATAATGAAATTGATTCCTCTACATTTTTTATATATATATATACCAGATATATATATATTATATATAATATTATATATTATTATATATATATATTATATATATATATTTAGCATATATATATATATATATCTATAACTCTTAATATATAATATATATATTAGTATATATATTATTATAGTAGATTTATGTTTCCTGCAGATGAAACCAACTTTTTGGCGGCAAAACATTCGAAAAAGACAAAAACGCATACGGATATAACTCCATTTCTCAATATAAAAATGAACAACAAAAATGATCAATATAATATCACCAAATAGTATAGAAAAACATTACATTCTAATAAGCGAAATAATGTTAACATATAATCAATAAGTTGTTTTTACACAAATCCCGATATAATTTCAATCTAGCATGGAAAAAAATTATTGATAAAATAGGTTTTTTGACATTCCGTCATAATTTCTTTCAAGATATAAAGCACTTTTTATAAGACACTGCACTTTTATGGCTAACTTAATATATACATAAGGTGACGTTGTACTTATATAATTTATATCATATATACTAGTATATATATATATATATATATAATATACTATATATATATTATTATATAATAATATATGATATAGTATCTATATATATATATATATATTATATATTACATCAAAATATGTATTCTACAGTACAAATTCTTTGTATTTATTTTCTTTATAATTTATTATTTTCCCATTTGAACTAAGTCTGTCCTCTTGTTTGTCCATACTTTTTGGTAGCATCTTACTTAAGCAAAGCAAGTTCATTCCCTCGATTTTATCTAATCATTCAAACTTGTGAGTTTGAACCTTAAAAATTTGAGCTTCGATAACTAGTTCACATTTTGGATTTTTCTTAAGTTGTTCTTGCGAATGTATGAACTCTCCCTGGCGACACTGACTCACAATTTATCTGATTATTATATATATATTATAGACTCATATTATATATATATTATATATACTAAATATATTATACAATATATATAAATTTTTAATATAACTTATATATATATTAATACTTATATATAGTCTGTTATAGTTATCGATATTATATATATATTATATATACTTCATCATATATACGTGATGTATGAATATCCCTCTATATATATATACTACTAATATATATACTATATCATAGTTGTACGTCTCCACTATATATACTCACTATATACTGCTATACCTATAACTCATATCATATACTACTACCCACACTCATGTTTAAATTATATAATATATATATATATAATATATATATAATATATATATTTATATATATATATATATTTTTAATATAATACCATGAAAGCATTATAGGATAATGATTATAATAAGTATATACATATATATATATATATATATATATATAGTATATATTATATATAATATATTTATATATATACTATATATATATACTTTATATAAGTTATATATATATAGTGATATATTATAATATTAATACTTTATATATATGAAATAAGTATTTATATATATAGATAACTATATTGTAGCTGTGTGTGTGTGTGATAGATGGTGGTGGTATTTTCTTTCGGCACACTGAAGGTAAAAAGAGCGCAAATTATATGAAAAATCGCTAATTAACGGCTCCGGGAATCGGTATCAGGAATATTTAAGACCACCACCAAAATCTTGGATCGGAATTGGAAATCCACAGTTAATCGGAATCTCGGATCGATACTGGATTCGAGAATAATCGTATTTGGGTATCTCTAAAATCAAATATTGAATTTGAATCGGGGAAACGGAAATAATAAATAATCGAAATCGGACATCCAAAAGTCGAAATCGGAACCGGTTCAATTCCTCAAAATAGCGAATCGGAATTGGAAAGCGAATAATTTCGAAATTGTTTTCGGAAGATGGAACCTCAACATAGATTATCTTTCAATCTGTTCCCTAATAATAATATAATCTAATTTCTTACGATTTAGAATCATAGGATCAGCAGCAAGAGCATGATCCGCAGAAGGTATATAGGCCAGGGTTTCGAATCTACTTACCAGAATCCTAGGTAGCAACTTACCTAAGAGAAATTCCCCTCCTTGACATAAGGAAGCTAATGCCATTGGGGTGTAAAATTTTTAAATAAACGAAAAACAATTGAGCGTTCGGAATTATTGCTCAAGGTGCAAAGGTCGGGGAGTCGATCAAAAAGAAAACTATAGAGAGCATTTTAATTTGAATATTGGCAATCCCGTGAAGTAATATAATTATATATAAGTTAGATATATATAATATATATTATGTAGAAAATATTTATATATGACAAAATTATATTAAATTCATTATACGGAAAAAAGTTTCACATTTTTTATCCTATATTTAGATATAGTTATATATATATTATTATATATATATAGATTATATAATATATATTAATTATGGAAACAACGAGCATAAACAATATCTTAAT
>JABUQX010053052.1:12500-14604 GCA_015478945.1 Trachelipus rathkii
ATATAATATAAATCTATACTATAAATTATCATATATTATAATATATTATATATAGTATATACCCATGAACTATATGTCTATATTTGTATATATATATATATAATATACTATATAGTTAATCCACCTCTCACGGGCATATCTCTTGGTCAGTAAAACTTAGGGTATATAATATATATATATATTATTATATTATATATATAAACATTAGAAATATATATATATAATTTTTTTTATATATATATATATATACTATATATATATTATATATATTGGATAGATAGATAGATAGATGATAGATGATAGATAGACAGACAGATAGGTAGATTATAGGTAGATAGAATAGATAGATGATAGATAGATAGATAGATAGATAGATAGATAGATAGATAGATAGATAGAGAGAGAGATAGATAGATAGATAGATAGATAGATAGATAGAGAGAGAGAGAGAGAGAGAGAGAGAAGAGAGAAGAGGGGAAGATGAGGAAGAGGAGGGGGGGAGAGAGAGAGAGAGAGAGAGAGAGAGAGAGAGAGAAGCAGCAGTCGTGACCTTAGGAAAAAAACTTATAAAATATTTTATTATTTTAAAGGAAATTCAAGCACGAGTTCTCCATTATTTAATTTGCATAATATAAAAATATTCCTCCTGAAAACATAAATTTAATAAAAAAAAAAGAAAAAAAAAAAGAAAGAATTTAAAAATTTATTCAAGAATTTTTCCTATTCAAGTTAAAACAGTTATAAAAATTTTAAATTTATATAAAATTACAACACAGAATAAAATAATTACATGCCTAAATCAAAGTGCTCTAAATCTGTCTTTTTGTGGTTGATTACAAAAAAAAAAAAAAAAAAAAAGAGAGATAATAAAAAAATAGACAAAAATTCATTACTTGAACTATCAATTATTATTAATAGTAATGAATGTAATGAATGGTAACAATCCTATGAGTACTGAATGAATCCTATTAAAAAAAAGAAAAAATCAATTACCTGAACAATAATAACGAATTTGACGATCCCTATTAGTCCTATAAATCTTATTTAATGACCTTTAATACTACTAACGTCTCCAAAAAAAAAAAAATCTATCCCTTATAAGGTACTGAGTTAAATAAGAAAGTATAACAAACAATAAAAAAAAAAAAAACTAAAAAAAAACAAAAGTATAACAAACAACACTAAAAGTCCATCTTGTATATTCCATTATCACGAGACAAAAATTTATTTGATCATTTCAAAAGATTATTAATTACTTGTTGATTTCATAGAGAGTTACTCAGAGCTATTATTATCCTATTAATATTGTTTTATTTTCTCATTATCTTCTTCACAGTTTGATTTTTGAACTGCATTCTAAGAGTCTTGTACTATGACATTATAAGAGTAAGCTAAAATTTAAAACAATGCAGAAACTGAATGATTATATATTATATATAATATTATAATATTATATAATAAATATTATATATAATGTAGAAATATATATATATATATATATATATATATATATATATATATAATATATATATTATATATATATATTATTATATATTATATATTCGGTAGGGATCTTTCTTCCTGTTAAATCGTTTGTGGGGAGAAAAAAAAAGAGATAAAAAATTTGGTTATTTTTTATTTTTTTCTATTTACATTATCGAACAAAATCTACAAACGCTCATGGTACCAAGCGTGTTTTTTCTTTTTTAACAATGCAAGTGAAATAAATTATAATATAAATTAAATTTACATTAGTGAGGTTGTGGAAATTACGTTTTTTAAGTAGGGTTGTGTTGAGCTCGTTAGTTTAACATAGATTTAAACTTTAATATTTCTTTAATTAGCTTCTGGCTATTACAACGTTTGAGAAGCGACTGGCAACTTTATCTTTTTGCTTATTGGTTAAAAAAAAAAACCCTTCTAAAGTGGGAAAAATACAAAATTTTAATAAATATCCTTTTCGGTGAAAAGATCCGTACAGAATAGCCTATATATATATTATATATATAATATATATTATTATATTATATATATATATATATATATAATATATATGGTTATATATTATATAATATATATATATATATATATATAATTGTGTGTG
>JABUQX010053053.1:20000-26685 GCA_015478945.1 Trachelipus rathkii
AGTTTATTTTATTGTTAGTATTATAATACTTTAAAAATATTATGTTTAGTATAGTGTGTATTTATTTGTATTTATATATATTTATTATGTTTATATATAGTATATATATTATATATATTATATATTTATATAGTGGATGGATATTATATATATTATATTGTTATATATATATATAGTGTATATATAGTATAGTTATAGGTTATGAAGTTATTTAGGTTTTATAGTGTAACTTATATAGTATATATTTATGTTAGGTGTAGAGTGTATTGTGTTTGTGTATGTATGAGTAGGTATATATATGGATATAGTGGTATTTGTGATTATTGGTTGTGTTTTTTATATAGTTAGTTAGTTTGTTAGTTTTTGGTGAGGGTGGGTGGGTGTGTATATAGGGTGGGTGTAAACATTAATGTAGGTTTATTAGATAAACATAAACAGTAGCTAAATTATTTATAGTATAAATAATTATGCAGTAGATGCATAATATTATATAAGTGGAGTATATAATGATAGGTATAAAGCAGTAGCGCATAGCCGGATGGGATAGTTGGGGTGGGGTTTATGTATATATTATATATATAATTATATATATATGTGTATATATATATATCAGAGGTGGGCGTTCCGCAATTTAAATCCGCAATTCCCCAATCCGCAATTGCGGAACTAACAAAAAAAATTCGGAATTGCGACTTTGGCGATAATTTAAATAAAGTTGCGGAATTGTAGTTAGGGAAATGCCTAAATCATTCCGCAATGTGCGGAATTGCGGAATCGGCAATTCCGTCAAGTTCCGCAGATTAGAGGACTAGCAAGCCCTCAGGTTTATTTTATGTTTTTTAATCATTAATTTTAATAAGAATGTGCAATGTTATGCTGTATTATTCTTAGCGCTTTGAAAAAAAATATATTTTTAATGGTGGTAACGATTATAATGATTGTTGTTGGTTGATATTATATTATTTTTAATATTTTAATGTAGTATTGTTTTATATTATATAGCAATAATTTCTTATAGTTATATATTTAGTATGATTATATGTATGTATTTATAGTATATGTGGTGGTGTTATTATGTATTATTGTATATTATATATATATATATATATATATATATTATATATATATATATATTAGTATAGTATATATATATAATAAATATAGTATATATATATATATATATATTATTATATATATATATATATAATATAGAATATATATTTTTAAAGCTTGCTATATGCAAATTATATCGTATACATATCTATATTATATCATATATAGAAAATTATATATATTATATATGAATATAATTATGATCTAAAATCTTAAATTTATGATAGATATTTATATAATTAATATATATTAGTATATATATATATGATTAGTGTTGTTTATGGAGGGTGGTCGTATAACAACAATGTTGGGGTATTTATATTTTTATTGCTATATACATATTATATTTAATAAGGTTAAATATCATTAAAAATTTTGCAACATTTTTGAATCTCCTGTTTGTCGCAAATGATGAGCTTTTGTGATCTGATTACTAAAACGCAATTATTATTGCAGGTGGCCAGTAATAAAAAACTTCCCGCAGCGCAAATCCGTTTTCAGTATCGAAGTGTGTGTCATTCGAGATTCTGTATGTACGGGGAAGGTGCTGTATCCTGTAGCAAATAAAAAGTAGATCCTTAAAATATCGCTCATGATTATTTATAAATGATTATATTTAATTATTATTTATGTAAATGACTTATTGACAGAAGGAAAAACGTTGTTCAAACGTTTAGCATACATGCAATGCTAAGTTGGTGACAAAGAATCTCTTTTCAGTAATGAGAAGGCTACTGCTGCAGTCTGGCCGAAAGATGGAATCAGTGTTCCAAAACCATCACAGTCAGGTGTTTGGCGAGCTGTTATAAGAGTAGCGAAGTGCGAAGCGTAAATATAAGAATCTATTTTGGCAAGAAGAGAAATATTTCTGCCTTCGTTTTGACGGTAAGCGAATTACAAACCACGAGTATCAAGTGGTAATCTTAGAGGATTGAAATTAGGTATAGTAAAATGTAAATGTTGATTATCACAGTATATTTTTAATGCAAAGTTTGGTGAATCAATTTGATTGGTGGCATGAAAGATCTTCAAAATAATCGTATGTGACACAACAGCAGTAAATACTGGACCAGTGAATGGAATTGTTAAAAAATTAAAAACTGAAATGGTCACATGAGGATTTGGTCGGCCACAGTACATTGGCTGCCAGCATCATTTTCTTGATAGAATCTTAAAGGATGTGTTAGACTTCTTTAATCCATTTTCTTGATAGAATCTTAAAGCATGTGGTAGACTATGAATTCGTGGACGAAGTGATAAAACAATACGATATCTTGCAGGCAGTCCTACAAGCCAGAGAGTGAGATGATAACTATGTCAAAACATTGCAGGTTGTCGAAGATGATTTTAGATTTGCTGTATGAGTTATGTTAGGAGCATGTCAGTTTCCTTAAAGAATTAGTTGGCGTACGGCTCCGTAATTAATTGGTGGAAAAATTTACCGTCTCTTCACTAAATGCCAGATGGATATTGCACGTGTTTATATGCTATTATGTTTCGTACTGTCCTCGCTTCCCTAAATGGAGAAATTCTCACTGGATACATTTTAGGTTTTGACCGTGGCGCTTTCAATCTCAAATACATGGCAAGTAATGCCGTGGTTTTCTAAATCCAAGTGTTTACGCAACAGATTCACTCAGAAATTGATTGGATTTTGGCGGTATTTCCCTGTTATCTTGCTCTGGAGCAGCAATATTCGGCTTAAAAACTCACTGGACATGTTGACATAATCGCGTTGTAGATATTATCCGTCAGACGATATTGTGTGCCGAACGAGGGGTGAAATTTAATGGAGAACTGTACCAGAAATGATGCAAAACAGATAAACATTTGAATCTGAAGGTTATTGCAACTAATACAAGTATGATAGAGTTGTAACTTAAGTTTCAGAATTTTCAGTTCATTGGTACGGAATATTTTTTATGAATTGAAAGAAATAAATTGCCAATTTCTGTCATTATTGTCATTATTAAAAAGTTCATTGATTTCTAATACAGGCTAAAAAAATTTTTTTTGGACGTAACTGCTAAAACTTATTTTGAAAACATGTACCTATTTAAATATATATATATATATATATATATATATATATAGTATATATATATACTATATATTATATATATATAGGGTATATATTATATATATATATATTAGTTATATATAGTATTATAAAGTTTATGTAGTTATTTAATAGTTTATATATTTATATATATATATATTTTAGTATTAGTTATATTATTGTATTATATATATTACTTTATTGGTTATATTTATATATTAATAGTATATTATTTATATATATATATATATTAATATATATTATTAGTATATATAATACTATTAGAAATATATATAATTAGTATAAAAACAACAGTCGTTTTACCTGGTTATATTTGTATATTATATGATATTAGTGTTTTATATATATATTGTATATATAGTCATTATATATTAAACTTTAGCATAGATTATATTGCATATTTGAATTTTGTGTTTTTTTTGTTTTTTGTTATTTATATTTTATTATATTTAATATATATATATTATATATATATATATATTTATATATAGTATATATGTATCATACCAACTTTAAGGTGGCCTTTAAGGGGAGGTGGTTTGAGCGCCTGTTTGTGGACATAGACCTGCTGATGACCACAGCCCTCCGCCTCATTTCAAACTTTCAGTCGTTGAGTTCCTGAATGAGAACTTGAAGATCATCAGGAAGAGGATTATCAGTGAGGTGCTGATAAACGTGACTCCTGGTCACAACAACGATGTGCCGCCCAAGAGCAGGAGCACGTGGAAAACGACCCCTTTCATTTCATGAAGGCGAATGACAACCAGCCTCTGGCTATCGACCACCATGAGGAGGACTTGAAGTAAGGCTTTTGGAGATGTTGGAACAAGGCTGATAGGTGATTAGAGGACCACTATTCCAAGGGCGTTGTCTGTATGCCTATTGTCGCTGCTCTGAGCAGCAAAGAGAAGTCTGGGTTGTTTGATCGTCTCTTTATCGGTAGGTGTCAAGTAGCATATATCCCCTGTGCCCCCCTTGTCCGCAGTCGTTGGGTGGAGAAAATGTTGTGTCAGGTTTGGGCTCTAATGTTCTCAGTCCTAAGAAGTCATCCTATAGTTGTGTGGGAGATTATTTTGAGAAGTTTGGTTTGTTTCTGAATTTGGTAAGATTATTTGTTCACCTTCTTTGAATTATTTAGGATAGATGTGTTAATATAATTGGGTAATAATTGTGATTAGTTATATTATTATTGTTATATTTGATATATAATTAATTAATAATTAAAAAAAAAATTAGATTAATAATAATTAATTAATATTATAGTAATAATTAATTAAATAATAGTATATATAATAATAATGTTAAGGATAATTTTGCTTAGTAATAATGAATAGGGATGGTGGCTTTGTCGTAAGCGATTGTAAGTTACGATGTGAAGGGGAGTGGTTCGAAGGAGCACTTCGAAAATCTGTATTACATTGGTAGTAATGAAGAAGTGATGTCGTTGAATTGTGTGTGTGTTTGCATGGTGCAGTGAAGGAATTGATTATGTTTTGGGATGAGGTCATGTAATCAAGGAGGAGTGAATGTGGTGTAGTAGTGGATCAAGTTTGAAAGAATTGGTAAAGTCTGCAGGTTATGATGGAAAATTTGCTTGGTGAAATGAGGGCTAAGAACGGAGTTGAGATGGTGAATGAATGGATTTTTTGAAAATTGTGCTAGCAAAGCGTATATGGAGGGTATAGTTCCGATAGATTGGAGGAGAGCAGGCAGTATTAGTACCCAAGGTTATATAAGGGTAAGGGAGATATAGGGTAACTGTAGGAATTATGGTGGGGAATATAGTGTATTGAGTTGTTGTAGGTGAAGATATGATTGGCTGGGTGATTTTGGTGCGAGATAAGGTGTGGTCAAGTTACTTGATTTAGGATTCTTGTTGGTTAAATGAACAATTTGCGTTTAGGAATTGTAGAGGATGTGTGGATGCAAGATATTTGGCGATTAAAATACGAAATGATTGTTGAGGCAAATGAGTGGGAGGAATGAAGAATGACAATGTATTAGGTTTGTTATGGGATTTGCAACAGGCGTATGTAAGGGTTGTGTTTTGTTGTTGTTTTGTGTTTTGTTTTAGGTGTTAATAGTGATATATGGTGTGTTGGTGGTAGGCTTCTTGAATGGTAGATTCAAATAGGTATTGGTAGTGTTACGTAGAGTGAAGTGGAGTGTACATGGGAGAGATAATATTTGAGGTTTAATATTAGATAGGGTGGATAGTGATGGGTCTGGTGTATGTGGGTTATGAGGTGTTCTCGCTTTGGTTAGTTTCAATTGTTGCTATTGGAGGGATTGGGTTATGAAGAGGAATTAGCAGTAAGAGATTGGATATATGGATGTGCTCACGAATTTACGCAGCGGATGTGAGGTGGTGGTCCTGAGTGAATGCTATGCGTGATAGGTCTATATATTATGTCAGTGAAGGCTCCATAGTCTTGACCTCTGATATACCTCATTATGTTTATAACCGCTGGATATATCCAGGGGCAGAGTGGCGTGACTTCTCACATTCGCAGCTACTTTTAGAGTGAGAGTCTGAAGAGAGTTTGAGATGAATGTGGTAGAGAGATGTTGGTTTTGGATGCTGATTAAGTGTATGTTGTAGTGGTAGATATTATAAGAGTTGGGAGGTTCATGGTTTGTAGTTGGAGGACAGTCGCCTCGGTGTTGAAGTTTACTGGTTAGAGGTAAGCAACTGTACAATGTGTCTGATCTTTAGAATATTTTAGGAAAATATAATGTTGGATGATAAGGGAACAGTAGGAAAGATGAGAATTGCAGGAAGGTTGTGAAAAGGCAGGAGTGGGTGGCTTGTGGCAATTCAAATCGTTGGTGGATGTAAGGGTGACTAAGGTCTGTGAGTTGACTAAGATTTCTTTACATGAGGGGTAGTTTGTGTTACGGCCTTGTAGTATTAATTTGATGGTAGGCTGTTGAGGACTATTGTGTTCTGTGATGATTATATTGGTTAGTGGATCTGAAGTAAAATATGTTGTTGGACAATCTTAAGGGCGTGTAAGGGGCGAGAAAAATTGATAAAAATGAGGGATGAACGTATTAAGAGAGTTGTGTTGTGGGAAGAAAGAATAAATGAGAGAATAGATGAAGTACATTGGAGTGTTTGGGTTTGTTTGGTGTTTTTTTTGTTTTTTTTGTTTGTTGTCATTGTGGAAAGGATGGATGTACAGTCGGTGTGTTGGGTGTTTTTGGGTGGGGATTTGGGTTAGTAGGGGCTGTATAGGGTGGTGTGTGTTGTGTGTGTGTGTGTGTGTGTGTGTGTGTGTGTGTGGTGTGAGTGTGTGTGTGTGTGTGGTGTGTGTGTGTGTTGGTGTGTGTGTGTTGTGAATCGACCGAAAACGCGGCTGAGACCGAACAAAAAGTTGACTGAGTCGGTAAAGGATGTCTGGAGGAGAGAAATGTAAGTTTGTAAGAAGAGAAGAGAAGGTGCATAATAGGAGTGGATGAACGGGTTTTGTAAGGGGTAAGGTTGTGGCC
>JABUQX010053054.1:10000-17500 GCA_015478945.1 Trachelipus rathkii
TATATTTTCTGCTGTATCTAAGAGCTTTCACAGTCTTTCCATCGAGGGAACCAGCAACATCATCATCTACGAAAATAACATTAGAAAAGCTCACACCTAATTTAGCACCTGTTTTACTATACACAAATTTATTTATAAGTTTCATTCTTTTTTTTTTTTTTTTTTTTTACAGTTGTCACCACCACTCACGGGCAGAGCCCTATTCAAGGAGGGGGTGTTACACGCCTCCAGAAGCTCAACAACTATATAAATTCGCAGTGAGCACAGACGCAAGCTTTAAAGTGGGGGAGATTAAATTCAGCAGGAAACACAGAAGATGGAAGAGAGTTCCACAGAACAGATGTAGCAGGAAAGAAGGAAGCACCGCAGTGAACTAGCCTGGAGTTACCCACATCAACACAAAACTCATGTGCGGACACAGCACCCCCAGTTCAGTTCTACGAGGGCGACGTAATGGTGGAGGTACGAGTGATAGCTCCCTCGAGCACCTGCCGCTGCAGTACCATAGAAAAGAGATAAAGCACCAACATCGCGCCGCAAAGATAGAGGGTAAGAGACTGAAAGTGCCAGAACAGTTTATAAGCCTGTTGGCCTTTGACTCGACCCTATCCAGAAAGCGGTGAAACCCCCCCAGACAGCCCCCAGATATGAGGCCAAGTTACCATCCATACCAAGGGCCGAGTATGAGGCCCTGTATAGCGGGACAACTGAGAAGAGGAAAAAAAGTCTCCAAGTCTAAACAGAACTCCCAGTTTCTTTGAGGCCGCCCTAGCAACCGTTGTGATGTGAGGGGGGGATTGCGTTATTTGGGTGTTGTTGTATCTGTTTGGTGTGTTGTTGGGCGGTTCCAAGGAGTCATTGTTTTTGTTTATTTAAGCAAGGATGTTATATGTCTATAGGAGAGACGGAGTGGAGAACCGTCAAAGAGATAAGAAGTTGGGGGAAGTGTTTAGAGGAGGGAGATTGTGTGTGATGTATGTAGTTTGGAGTTTTTACAAGAACTTAGAATAGTGTGTAGATCTGTGCTAGTGGTTGAGGACGACCCCACCCGGATATTCTTATCAGATCAGCGAGGAATATGAATCGGAAGATCTTAAGCGGTAGCAATCTTCAGAAGTTTAATGTAGATATATGTATGCTCATATTGAAATGAGGTTGAAGAGTAGACGAGTCATCGGATATGAGTGAATAGAGTTGATGTGGCAGTGAAAGAATTCATTAATATATGAAGATAAGATGTGTGTATGGAGATAAGACTGAACCCCTGAGGAACTCACCACTATTGACAGAAAGAAGAAGAAGTCGCTCGCCCAACACAGCTCGATATGAGCGATTTGAAAGGGAAACTAGACAAAGTAAGTCTATAATGAGAAGGAGGAAAACCCAAAGAGGGGAGCTTGGAGAGGCTAGTGTGACGCGTGCCATACCCGGCAAATGCTTTGGATATATGTCAGCGCCACCACGCAAGTCTCCCCGTAGTTCCTAAGGGCGGAAAACCATAAATCAGTAAGATAGGAAAGTATTCGCCGGAGAACCTCGATCGCCGAAAGCTATACTGTGCTCTCATCGGAAAGAAGTGAAGTGAGATTGCCAGATGATCTAAAGAAATGAGAGTTGAGAAGAGTTTCAAAGATCTTATGTGTATGTGACAAGTGATAAGTGTTATAGGGCGAGTAGTTAGAAGGATTCAGAACTGCTTCCTTTTTCGCGAAAGGTTGACATAGCGTGCTTCTCAACACTGAGGGAAAGTGTTAGTTTAGAGACATAGAGAATATATAGTTGAACGAGGGGAGGGATAGCACGGAAGCACATCCCTCAAAACTCGTTGATGCCATCCGGGCCACCCGCCCTTCCTAACGTTTCGTAGATTCAGGAGCCCATGCACCCGATGGAATGTAATCACAGGCAAAGGCATAGGACCCTGAGAGGAGAAGAGGAGGATGAGGAATGCCAGAATCGTTCCCAGGGTTGATTAGAGGAAAAATAGGAAGCCGAAGAGATTGCGCCTTATCAGTTGCTGCGAGAATTAGCAACCAGAACCCATTCAGAGGCGAATAAGGGGAGGGAAAGACAAGATTACAGAAGTTGTTAGAGATTGTTTTTTGGCAAGAGGCCAGAAGATTTGTCAGTAGGAGAACCAGGAGGTTAGCGACTTTCGTTTATGTATGATCCGTCTCTCTCTAGCTCCGAGAGTACCCGTCAACACCAGCAGAATGAAAATTATAAGCAAGAGTAGATAGGAGAACGAGAATTTTTCCACTCCCGATACGCACTGTCTCTAGCCTGAATGGCCAGAGAACAAGCACGATCGAACCATGGATTATGAGGAGAGAAAGATTAGAGAGAAAGAGAAAGATATCTATATAACTACAAAGAAAGTAGACATGTAAAATTCCTCCTTGTCTACATCATTTTTTGTTTTCCACTTATAAGATACACTATTTTTATACTAACATGTGCAAACTGATTATTAAACAAATAAATAGTAAAATATTATAGATTATGTCAGGAATTTGAAAATTATCCAATTTTATATATAAAATATCAATGTTGACTCTGTCAAAAGCCTTCTAAAGATCTAAGAACGCTGCATACATGGTTGAACCTCCCTCGATATATCTGTAATAGTTTCCTTCAAAACAAAGATCGCAGTCTTTGTTGAATAGTTGATTCTAAATCTATGTTGCCTATCATCCAGAATGATGTAATATTTTATTACATCAAGAATTTCTTATTTCAACAACCTTAGAGGAAAAGGCGATATCATCACCGATCTATAATTGCTGGAATCGAAATAATCTCCATATTTAATCTTTATCATCAGATACTTATGATCAGCGTTATCGAGCCTCTCACCTAGATGCCCTTGATGCCATCTGTAGTCGAGAATTTTGGGAGAATTCTTATTTGGGATTTGAAATGGAAGGTAGCTAGGTTAAAAATACTTTTTTCTCTGCCGTTCATTGTATAAACAACTAAAATATTTGTGATCAAAGGGGAAGCTTTAAATATCCAATATTGTCTCTAATTTCTGTAATAATGTTTATACTTATGAGTTTTTAAGTTCTATTATTGGAGTATCACAATATATTATTGTGTTTTCTCAATTTATTGACCCGAACTAACCTGAATCTAACTGAAAACTACTAGATTGGTAATATTTGGTTTTCGTAAGGGTTTTGATGAAACGAAATCCGTCATCAATTAAACCTTGTAAAGTTCTAGAGTTAGCAGCTCTTTTAGAGTTTCAAATACTTATTTGAAGGTTATTTAAAATTTACGTTTAAAATTTACATTTCTATTTTCATTACAACGATCTGGGGTTTTCTCATCAAAAATCAACAATTTTATCTAATCTCTTTTTAAGTCTTTTTAAAGTAGAGTGCCATAAATTTTCTTACTCGATTCCTGTTAAAAACTTTTAAAGAGAAAATACTGAATTTAACCTAAAGACTAAAGACGATCAGAACCATAATTAAAACTTTACAACGCAAGATCCTGGAGCAACAATCAATCCATAAAAGAACAACATTCTTTCAAAAGAAATACAGGCCCTTTCACGAAGACTCTAGGTAAGTGGTTTTCCCCTATTGTTCACGACTTGCAGTTGAAGTCATTTAATTATTTTAATTATTTTTTTTACCATAAATTTCAATACCCTTTTTGTTTGGTATTACAGAAGAGGTTATTTCTATCTTGTCCACATTAGCTGAAATTATCTGGCATGAACCAACTTTAACCATAGTATAACATTTAACCCAAAGGTTAGAGTTTTTTTTATTACCAGCCATACACTAGGTAATTATAATAGATAATAATAGGTATAAATATTATAATATATATCATAATGTTATAATATATATATATAATATTTATATTATATATATATATATAATATATATATATATATATATAGAGTAATATTTACAAATATATTTTTATTATATACACACATAGAAATATATATATATAATATATATTTATATATAATATTATATATATATATATATATATATATATTATATATGATATATATATTATATATAATATATATATATATATATATATTATATATATATATATATATATATATATATATATACTACTATGTATTTTTATATATATATATATATTTATATAATATATTTTTTTTACAGTTAACCACCACTCACGGGCGAGCCCTTTTCAAGGAGGGGGGGCAGAAAATAAAACAAGGAAAACCCCACCTAATCCCCAGCCTAAGGCTATATATCTATGGGAGGTCGCAGACGTGTGCTTTAAAGAGTAGGAGATTAAATATAGTTTTGGGAAACGAGAAGAAGCAAGGGAGTTACACAGAAAACAGAAGTAGTGCGTGGAAGAAAGAGGCACCACATACTGAACAATTCTGGGGTTTCTTAGTACTTCACGAAAATTGAATGAGAGCAGCATAGGCACCCCTTGTAGTGCGAGGGCGCGACGCAATGAGTGTGATACGAGCGGCAACTCCCTGAGCATTCGACCGCTGTAGTAACCTATAGAAAAGAGATAGTGCGGCAAAAGGTCACGTCGCAGAGATAGAGTTCAAGGAGTTGATGTGTAAGGTGTTATTAGTTTTAATTTAGTCATATTAGCTTTAGATCACCCTATTCCCAATAGAAGGCGTTGGAGCCGGAGCCCCCCCAAATGTGAGAACAGTACTTCCATACAAGTGCGAATAAGGCCACTTATATAACTGAGCAAGCGTCAGAGGAAAATAATGCCCGAACCTGAAGCAGAACTCCCATGTTTCTTTGAGCCACCTTTCAGCAAACTACATTGAATACTGGGTTTTCCAGGAACAATTTATATGATATACATATAGTATTATTCACAGGAGAGACGTTAGAGCTGTCGAAGGAAGGAAATAGGAAAGTTGGGAGGTGTCTTTGAGAGGGAGATGTAGAGAAGTTGAGTTTTTAAAGAGTTGAATTTTACAAGGTTGCGGTGACCCCACCGGGAAATCCCATCCAGATCGACAAGGATATAATCGGAAAGCTGAAGACGAGAGCAACTCTAGAAGCAAAAGAGGGAGCAGATTTGAAGTGAGTAGAAGAGTGGAGGGTTGAGTTATCGGCATAAGAGTGAACAGAGTTGGAAGTACAGCTGAGGAGATCGTTGAGGAAAAGTAGGAATAAAGTTGGAGATAGAACGGAACCTTGCGGAACACCACAATTAACAGGAAAGGAGGAAGAGGTCGCTCCATCAACGAGTGCTGATATAGAGCGATCGGAGAGAAAACTAGACAAGAGTAAGCAAAGAGAAGGAGGAAACCCAAAGGAAGGGAGCTTAGAGAGCAGTGACGCGTGCCAAACCCGGTCAAAAGCTTTGGATATGTCAAGCACCACCACGCAAGACTCCCCATGGTCCCTAAGGGCAGAAGACCATAAATATAAGGTCCCTAAGGGCAGAAGACCAAATATATATATATATATATATATAATATATATAAATAATAATATTATTTAAATATAAAGAATATATTCATAGTAAATAATACTTTAGTATTAGTATATATATATATATATTCTCTACTATAATAATATATATATATAATTATTATATATATGATTTATATTCATATATATATAATATTATATATATATATATATATTATATATATATATATATATTAATTATTATGATATATATATTTATATATAGTATATATATATATATATATATATATATATATATATATATGACATATAAAAAGGAAAAGGAAAATAAGAAGTGTACAAATATACTCATCGTATAACCCTTTCGTTTCCTTTTTCTTAAGTTATCGCATTACATTACTATAATTTGAGAAACAAATGAGCAGAAAAAAAGAGGGACCGGAAAGGAGGATAAAGGAAAAAATGGCCTTAAAAGACGAGAGGAATTCATTTGTCAAGTGTGATATGATAACGGAAAAGTAGAACAAACTTTTATATATTTTTTCTTAGCCTTCTTGTTTTCTTCACGAAGGTAGAAGAAACAATGTAAAGAAATGCCTTTTATTTGCATATCATTAAATATATATATATTATATATATATATATATATTATATATATAATATATATATAATATACTATAATATATATCTATTAATATATATATATATATAATATTATATATTATTGAATAATATAATATATATATATATATATATTATTAATATATATATATAAATAATATAATATATATATATTATACTATATATTATATTATATATAATTATATATATATATAATTATATATATATATAATATATATATATAGATAGTATTTTATATATATATTAATTATAATATATAATATATATTATAAATATATATATATATATATATATAATACTTAATTAAATCTTGTAAAACAGAATTTATAATGTTATATAAAATAAGTTTGTTACTCTTTATAAAACCTTATTAATGAAAATCATGGTCTAACATATATTAAAATATTTAATCTAAATTTTTTTTAATATTAAAAAGTTTAATCCAAGTTTTTTTTTTTTTTTTTTTTTTTTTTTTTTTTTTTTTTTTTTTTTTTTAAAACATTAATAAAGATTCCATGTTATTTTTTTAGTGTTTTACAAAGTTAAATTTGTTTAGTGCTTGCCGTTGCTATGGTCCAAACAAGTAGATCGATTGGTTTTCGCTTAGTGTAATTTGCTGGTTCAATTTCTCGAGTGAATAGGGCTATGCCCGGTACGTATGATTTTTTTTTAAACTGTTTTAAGTTGTTACATTCCAGAAGAGAAGCATAATTTTAGAAAAAAAACATCCTCACAGACTTCCTATACCCTTGTAATGGATACTTTATGAAGTACTATTACAACTATACTCTACTTTCTATGAGATTTCTTCCTAGGACTCGCATTAGGCATCAAAACAATGTCTTCAAACACTTGTCTTAACTATTCTACCATAAGACCATGGTAATGGAAATATGTTTTTAATTTTAATTTTCTTTCTTGATTCCATAGATAAATTTCCATTACAGTGACTGTGATTCCACGTATCTGTACTGCTTGCACATCTATACACAGCTCTCGCATGCATAACTGAATAGCAAATGCATGGCACTTGATCATATATTATATAGCGGTTTATAAAACATTCACCAGATGAATCGTAAAATATGCCTTATTTAACATTAATGAAAGATTCATTTTGGGATTGTTCGTGTGTGTAACTTATAATTCATATTATATTCATCAATTGCATGCTTTAAGATTTAAATACTGCTAATACTAAGATTTAAGAGTCAAAAACCGCTAATACTAAAATTTAAGTCAAAATCCGCTAATAATAAGATTGAAGTCAAAAATCGCTAATACTAAGATTTAAGAGTCAAAAACCGCTAATACTAAGATTTAAGAGTCAAAAACCGCTAATACTAAGATTTAAGTCAAAAATCGCTAATACTAAGATTTAAGAGTCAAAAACCGCTAATACTAAGGTTTAGGAGTCTAAAACCGATAATGCTAAGTAAGG
>JABUQX010053054.1:35000-47602 GCA_015478945.1 Trachelipus rathkii
TTTTAACCACTCGACTATGATGCAAAATAAGTTAAAGAAAATACAAGCTCCAATAAATGCTCCAGAGCTTTCCGTATTGCACGATGTTGGAACCCGCTGGATCACTACGCTCCAAATGATAATAAGAATGAGAGATTTAAGTGAGTCTCTTTGTATGTACACTAGTTCAACCAATAAAGTTGAATCTATGACATCTACAGAAAATTGTTTGCTAGCAAAATGCATTAGTTTGCTGAAACCTTTTGAGGATATCACAAATAAGTTATGTGGTAGATCTTCATCTATATCTGATGTTATTCCAATGATAACTCTAAGGAACATACTTTCATCATATGAAGAGCAAGGAGAAATGAAAATAAAGGAAACTCTCTTGGAAGAAATTACAAAGAGGTTTGGTCGTATGGAAAATACTTATTTATATGCCACAGCTACAATAGTGGATCCTAGACATAAAACAAAACTTTTTGCTCATCAAAACGGGATAAAACCACAATGTGTCGATCTGGACACAAAAAATCGCGGAGACATTCGAAGTACAAAGGTGACAGAATCTAAATCTAAAACTGAAGAAACATTACATAAGAAAAAAAAGCCTTCAGCTTCCACCAACATAACTTTATGAGAAGTCATGAACAATATTCTTTGTTCTAGTATTGATGACGAAGAGTAATGCGTTTCTCATGAAATTTCAAAGAACATTCAGATGTATTTAGAAGAAAAAAGAATATCTTTGGAGGACAATCCGACCTTGCGAAGTTTCGGTGGGAAAAACACCATTATGATATAAAAACTCAAAACATGGACTGTATGTTATCAAAGGTCATATCTTGCTTACCCCCCTCTCAAGTGTTGGAAGCGAGCGCCTTTTCAAGCGGTGCTGGTCTTACTTTTTATGAAAAACGCTCTAGGCTAGCAGAAAAACTAGAAAAAAGTCAACATTCTTCAAATACAACACCAATTTTAGTATGCTGAAAATATTGAAGTTTTAACAACAACCCTCCCCAACGGCGCACCCTGGTGGCCTTTGACTCAAACAACGGTAAGAGGTTGGTGGGGATTCTTACGGCTGAACTCTTATAGAAAATACTGTTGGTGCAATATTGGATAGTTAAGTTAAAGACACCTAATATTTACGTTAGATTAAGAAGAAAAGGTCTCATAATATTCGGAATCGTATTCGTATTTGTATTCGCGAATTTAAATAAAATCGTATTCGTATTCGTCTTCACGACTATAAAACTTATATTCGTTCCCTTCTCTAATATATTTAATATATATATTATATATGATCACCCTATATATATATATATATAATAGTACCTAATCACTATATATATACTACTATATTAACCTATAAACTATATCATATATATATATATCAGTACTATATATATATATACTATATACTATATATATATATATAAATATATAAACATACCGTATATATATTAAACTATATATAATATATATTATATCATATTATTTTGACTATTATATATATCTATATATATATTATATATTATATTATATATATATATATATATATAAGATCATACTATATAGTATACTATATATATAACCAGTATCCACACCCCTATATATACTAATATCTCCACTATAATATACCATAGATATTACTTATATATATATATAATATTACTACTATCTACCTACTACTATATATATATATACCTTACTATATATATATATCCACATATATATAAATATACTCATGACTTAAAAATATATTACTATACTATACTATACTATACAGTACATTTTGATTATTATTATATAACTATATATATAATACTTATATATATATACCCTATATATATATATCTAATACTACTACTATTACATATACATGTTATATCTATATATATATACCATATATATATACTCGACTATATATATATATATACTATACCCTTATGATACCTATATTTGCTATTACATATATAATAATAATTAAGAATTTAAATTTTAATTTTTAAAAATTTTATATATAATATATATGATATAATAGTATATATATACTATATATATACGCGATTACTTATTCATATAAGCACCCTAACCTAATTATACTTCATTACTAGCACATATGATTACTCGATGTACACACCATTACTTAATACGTTCACGTAGTCATATATATATATACTTAATACTTAGTCCTATATAGGTAGGTAGCCGCTAAATAGTTATATCTACAGTACTAGTATACATTCATATTACTATATAATTATATAGTACCTTATACTACTCTAATCTTGTTATATCTATTACATATATATATATATGATATATAATATAGCTATACATACTATATAGGTAATATACTTATAGGATATACTACTCAGTATTATACTAATATATATATATATATATTTAAGTCAATGTACAGGACCCAAGACGGCCAAACCGCATACCGGAAGTTGCAACCGGAAGTCTGCACAATGTTTGCAAGGCAACATTTTTTGCCAACATCCGGTTGCTTTTTTTCAAGTTCTTGTACGTAGTCTAAGGTTCTAGGATTTTTAAGGTCCGGTGAGGACGAATTTTACAGGTCTGGAAGACCGACTCAGACGGTTTGTGAGCCTGATACTTACAAAACCAAGAGTTGATTATCCATCACCAAGGCGCGACAGGACGTGCGTTCGAGGAGCCACCAAAAGGATTCCCCCCAAACAACACCGAACTAATACCAGTGTATTGCACTTCCGCGATTATGAAGGTTGTTTAAACTCCACTTCAGGTAGATCAATTTTGATTGACTAATCCTAAATCGTATTTATTACGTGATCCACGAAAATTACCACCCGTAAAACGCACGTCTATTCTAATCGTCTCTGACTCCCCCTACTGGAATTCGAACATTTTTTACCATCTGAAAAAAACTATATTACGAAAGACGAAATACTTATTTATACAATTAACCATTCTCGATTAATCGCTCTGTAGTGCAATTCGCCCAACCATCAATCTTCCGCACACCACTCTCTTTCCCTAGGAAGGAAATAGAACCAACGGTAACGCTCTTTCAAACCGACTGGACAATAGCTATTCTATGTGACCGGTGATAAACTGACTCACACTTGCGAGTCTCGTTCGGTGACCAGCGTACACCCACACCCTAAGGGAGCGGCTCACTGCACACCCCTCTTAGTGTACAAGGTCAATTCGGACCTTGACACAACCATGTTAGGCCTTACAACGTAGAATGCGCCGTAAAAGATTTGGATGTAGGAGCATATGCACTGACGTACTCTCGTCGGGAGCACGACAATTCCGTCCCTTCCTGCGTCCCCCCAGTAAGGGGGGACGCCCGCCTATGCCCCCCTCTAACAACATTAAACCTCTGATCTGCTAAAAAGAATCGAAACATTGGAGGACCAAAGAACTGCTAGAGCGTACGTCGACAACACAAAGCCTCCGGAGACGGAGTCTCGCGACGTTGTGCATTCGGTTTCTGAGTTCAGCAAGACCCCCCCCGGAGGGGGCGGGGGGTTCCACATTTGAAAATCAAGCGTGAAGAAGACACTTTGCGCACCACAATAATGGACATGCAACAACTCAGAAAGAACCGCAACAGCAAGACAGAAGCTAAAGCATAGAAGAAGGCAAGAAGGAGACGGAAACGCGAGAGAAGGAAGAAGAACTCATGAGGCAATCGGAGGAGTCTGAGAAGGACTACATCACGCAGCGAGTACCTGGCACACGCGGCACCGCGCCTATGCACGCACACACCGGGTGAGGTGCGCCAACCTAGTCATAATAACATTCATCATAACAACAATGTTGTGGTGTCTTATATATGTAACTATTTGGGTCTGTAGATTTTTGAAAACAACCCAATAAATGGTTCAAGAACCACTACTACGACAAAAACATAAACATAAAAAATAAATAATATAAATGAAACATTAAATAAATAAAATAAATAAGCAATTTCTCTATTCCTTTGTGTTCTATTCAACACTGATCTTACAAATTTCGTTTACATTCTACAATTACCCTAAGCAGCTAAATTCGAGATAACACATACAGTAAATTCAGAAACTGCACACACCTGAGCGCTTGCCGTTGACTCTACTTGATTCTACTTGAAGTCTATTCAGTATCTTGTTGATCTAGGTTAACGCACTCTAATTCGATTCATCATTTGATCGTCGCTAAGTTCGATATTTTTTAGTCAAGTGTCATGTTTTCATTACCCTAAATCGTTTGTAAAATTCAGCTAATTGCAAATCGCCCACTCATCCAATCACCATCCTCCTATCCACGTTGTGATCTATTTGCATCTATATGTAGATCTATCGATCATAGTTGATCCTTACAGTCACTCTTTTTTTAGTAGATCACGTTGTCCATGTTTTCTACACCTGACCCCTAAAATCGACGTTAAATATCGTTAAACTCAGAGCCACCATTCCCAACTCACCCTTGCCTTTCTTCCTATTCAGTTTGGTGGATCTACTTGAACATCTATTGATCTGATTGAGTCTCTAGTTGATCTATGTGACTCCTATTGATCAAGTCAGCATTTATACGGAGTGTATATCATTTTCGGCACATAATAAAACAATACACGATAAAAACAAATTCTACTATCTTAATTCGACTTTGTCGAGAAGATGGAATTGGAGTGGTAGATGCGTTAGTAAGACTTTTCCACTATTAAATATAAGGCTTTACTAGAATATACTCGAAACTACAGGTGAAAACTACATGCTACAACGACAAATCCCTGGTCACGCCCATTAAACATCTGCGAATAAACTGTTAACCGTTAAACAAAGCTTCCCCCACTTCATTAACGAGCTACAGTAATAACATAGCCGATTACAAAGAAGTAACGCTACTCTCGCACTTTGTCAGCACTTCTCTTAAGATAACAATTGTCTAATCTTTTTCACCCATTTAACACTACCAGTAAACATTTTTCATCGAAAGACTTTATCCATATTCCTAACCCATACTATTCGTCACACTGAACTCAATGAATTACAAACACTGACCACACAGACCACACACAATCATGCACACACACCACCACACACACCACACCGCGCGCCTGCCCCGCGCGCGACACTAAACTGCAATACATCTTATCCAAGCTCCCGATACTCAACAACAGCTACATTACATCTAGAACTATTACATAGCCAAAACCGCCTAAACCCATACGTTGGCTAACTGCCTTGTCCAAGCCATATCTCCTAACATTCATTACTTAATGACATTTTACTTGCAAACACATACCGCACATCACACCATCCCACATGCTCACAACGTACACACCACGACCACACACACACACCAACGCACACAGCTAACACACACACACACCGGCGCGGCACTCAAACTGATATATACACTTATTCAAAAGCTTTCAAACTTAAACACAGGTTAAGTCAAATAAGTATTACGATACAAAACGTAAACCCTATTTCACAACTTTTTCTCAACGCATTATATCCTAACGATCACCAACTAAGGAATACAATGCCAAACGCATCGCCACGAACGACACACCAGCACACACTCACACACACATTTACGCATCACATAAGGCACCCCACACCATGACACGTCTAACAGCTCGCTCAACCGATTACAAGCAGTTTGCAACACTTAACAACAGTACAGTATAACTAACATTCACATACAAAACGTAACCACCGTCATATAACCACCGGAACAACACGCTTCAAGTGCATATCTGTCTTAACATATAACTAAGCATCATTAAATGACCACACATACCACACATCCACACACTAACCACTCACCACACAACACAACACACCACACACACACTACACAGCATCCATGAAGCATTAAACTGGGCTTAACATTAGCAAAGTTGCCCATACCTTAACAAACAGTTAGGGGTAAACCTACCCACATACATACAAAACTTAACCCTATTCACACTTTTTAAGCATAATAGTGTAAACGATCATCAATGTTTAACGTTTTTACATCTAACATCCGCGAGCGCAACAAGTCAAAATAATTTAAGAGAGCAGAGATTTATCGCTATCCTACACGCTAACTGATTGTAAACGAACCTCAAGAAATAAACGACACACACACACCACACACACACCACACCACCCTACACACACACACAATACCACCACACAACGACAAATGATAGTCCTCAGATTCAGAATTAAATTTTCATTCCACTCTCGTTTCTATTTTTATAAACTGTTCAACTTAAATAAACGTTCGTTTGCTTATTTTCATTTTGCAAAGTTCCATTACTTTACATTTACTCTTTTTTGTTTATGTTTTTTATTAGAATAAAATCGAATGCAATTAATTTTTCCACAAAATTCTTATTTATTATTTCTTTATCTGAATTTCTTCTGTTTTATTTGCTTAAACAATTTTTTATATTTTCCCAAATAAATTATTTTCGCAAAGCTTTCGTATAACGTAAAAAATTTGCTCGCTATTTAACACACTCCAAATCAGCTATCATTCCCATTCATCAATTCCACACCCCTCCCCTCCCTCTGCCCCACCTACCACCATCCTGTGATCTAATCTGATTCCTATAGATTAGAGTCACAACACACGAGTATAATTTCTGCGGATAAATCATAGCACTAAAACCTCCAAGTTCTCTTGTTATACGACTGTATTCAACGAGTAATAATACATGCATCTCCACAACACGTACACAAAGCTTTTCAGCAGCTAATCAAAGCGCTAATCGATCACTGGCCATTTCAACCTGAACTAAGAAAGATAATCGAGCCTACAATCAGCACCCCAAACCCCCTTACATACCTTAAGCACGAAACAAACTTCCAACATTAACAAAGTCGCACACTATAGCAACAGTAAAGTAACTAACTAAGCATACAAAAACGTAACCATACTTAAAAGTTATGGTAAATGAAAGGTTAGAATTTTATAAATATCCAGATATAAACTAACACTTTATCAGAAAGATCTAATATCAGTCATCCCCAATCAAAGGCACCCTAAACTAACTTGTAATGAATTGAGCAATAACATCGACCACACCACACACACACAACACATACACACCACATACACATACACACATACGCCCCCCTATGTAAACAAAGTTTTCACATTAACTATCAAGCTAACATAGCATCACCTGCACTACTGCTAACATTAAACAAAGTTCCCCCACTTAACACCAGTAAATAACTAACATAGCATACAGAAACGTAACCTATTCACACCATTTCTACTTGTATATCTTTAAACATATCCAATATTATAAATTTTACATTATAAGTTAGTAACATTTATGCAAAGATTCTTAACATTATGCCTAAACCTGGCATCTATTGTTAATTGCAAATTCGAGAATAACCCATGACACAACCAACACTCCCGTACACAGCAAACGAAAAGCAGGGAATAAATGCTAACGTGTACAAAGTTTTCACATTAATAAGCTAACCATAGCATCAACCTGAAGCTAAGACATATATCTTATATCACAACAGCACCAAAGCCCTAAACATACCTTCGAAGCCGATACTAAAGTTAGCTAACATTAACAACCACATTTCCATACTTCAACAGCAGTAACAGTTAGCACCTAAATCAGCATACCACACAAACCTTAACCTCTTAACTCCACCTACGTTTTTGCATGCATTATCTTTAACATATCAATGTCAATTTTACAAAATTTAGTAGATATATTTAACAAAGATTTATTCACGCTTATCCTAACCTGACTATTTGCTAGATGACATTGCAGAATTAAATGACACAACACACACACACACACAAATCCACCACCACCACACACACACAACACTACAACACACACACAGCACCTATTACACGCCGCAGCGTAACACTAAACAAACAGAGGAATATTTTGCCAACCGTACTACAAGTTTTCACTCATTATGTGCAGATCTAGTTAAGTGACTATTCTGGTGGATCGGTTATGTTTTTATTGTAGCAGTGTGTATTTAGTATAGTAGAAAACGGTTTTCATCGAGAGAAGGTCTAATAAATGTTTTGAACTATGTGTTTTAGCCTGATGTCGACCTCTTTAATATATATAATCTTTTATAGACTGAGTGGTGTTGGTTGGTGGTTGTATCATGATAATGCTCCTTACATTCAACCTCTCCGACCAAAAACCTAACATATCTTAACTAGCACGGACTACAACAGCTAACACTTACAATCCACAAATTTAGGAATTGAAAATGTATGCTAAAATATACTTAGACATTAATGTTCTTTACTTATACGAATAATTAATCTATTTTACACTTTTCACAATGTCCACAAATGATACATTAATATCTATAAATGATCCCACAACGTCCATAAAAAAATAAAATAAAACAAAACACTAATATAAAAAGTTAGAAGCAAAATAGGTAACAAAAATTTAGCCTAAAGTAATATTATTTCTGTCTTTTCTGTCTACGTTTTATTTATAATATTCATATGGAATCCCTTCCTAGTCTTGTTTATCCTGTTAAATAGGATCTTACCACAACTCCCCCCAATCAAACCCTTAAACATATCATATTCAGATTCACTACTGAGCATTCTCCAACTACTATAATTATTGTTCTTTGTCCTAACTTCAAATTATTTACTAAATCTTTCTTGATATCTCTGATACTAAGGTTCTGACATTGTTTCAGTAGGTGATACAGCTTTGAAACTTTATATTTTGAACATTTTTTTGTATTGCTGATGCTATATTTTTGTCACTCATCTTTTTATTGTTTAATTCTAGTCTTTTTGGGTCAATCGAATAGTTCTTATTAATTGCTGGTCTCTTTTTCTTTCAATTAGGTTTCTTTACAAACTATTTTTCTATACTGAAGTGAGAGTTGTACAATGACTGATGTCCTATAATATTCCTGCTCTCTCTCTCTCTCTCTCTCTCTCTCTCTCTTACTCTCTTCTTCCTTCTCTCTCTTCTCTCTCGTCTCTCTCTCTTCTCTCTCTCTCTTCCTCTCTCATCTTCTTTCTTCTAAATTCTCATGTAGCTGAGGTTTCTTGAGGTCTTCTTCTGAAGTCTTATCCAGATTGTGGGTCTCTCTCTCATGCTCTCTGTTCAGTCCTACATTATCTTCATCTTCTCTCTCTCTCTAGTCTCTCCTCTCTCTGCTCTTCTCTTCTCTCTAGTTCCAGTGTCTCGCTTCTTCTTTCTCTCTTCTCCTCTCATTCGTCTCTCCTCTCTTCTCTTCTTTCTGTCGTTCTCTCCGCCGGCCGCTCCGGACCCGTCGTCTCGTCTCCCTACGTTCGCGTCGGCCTCTCCATCCGTCTCGTTCCTCGCTCTCCGCCGTCGCTCACCCGTCTCTCGCTCCTCTCTCTCGCAGTCGCGAATTTCTCGCGTATCGCCTTCTTCTCCGCGTCGACTCTCGTCTGTCCGCATCTCTCTCTCTCTCTCTCTATGCTCTCTCTAATGCTTATGTAGTAGGCTATTACTTGAGGTCTCTTATGAAAGTTTAACTCCATATTGGTTTCTTGAGAGGTTTTCGACTTCAATGGTGGACTTTGAAGTAAATTGGTGACTTTTGAAGTAGAATGGTGACCTTTGAAGTAAAAAGGCTAGACATTTCAAGTAAAATGGTAGAATCTTTGTGTAGTAAAATGGTACAGATTTTGGAGTGATGGTACGACTTTTGAGTAACATGACTAGCCTTTGAAGTAAATAATGGTAGACATTTTTCAAGGAAAATGGTAGAACTTGAGAGTAAAATGGTAAAACTTTGAAGTAATTAGAACTGAAACCGTTAGGACATAAATTATGTGTAGAATTATTATTAGATAAATGAACTTTAAAATTGGCATTTTATCATTTACAACTTCATTCTTCTTAACTTGGCTGAAAGTCTTCACTCCGATAGCACTGCTCTACTTTTATCAACTTCTTTTACTAATTTCGTGTTCAAAGACTTTATCTTCCAGTGGCTCTCTTCTAATTTCCACACTTCCTTTATTTTTATTTATATGCAAATGTTTCGTTTATTTGTCACTTCTACTTTTTAATTTTTTTCAATGTTCCTTATTTTTCTAACATTTTTTTCAAGATGGAGTCAAATTAAGTAGACTCTGTAGATCACCAAAATTCTCTTTCTAATTTTTTCAAAATTTATATCCAATGGTATACGTATTTAATCAACTTTGCATCGCTAGTTGTCCATCACATAAGTCGTTAGTCCCTCCAATGGTTTCTCACCTCTTCTTCTTAAACATTGAATTCTAGATTTCATTATTGAAATTGACAATTTCAATTAATTCTTTTTGTAATTTTGCTTGGCAAAATTTTTATCTTCAAATGGTTTCCTTCCTTTCTAAAAGTTGTTCAATTTGTCTTTCTCCAAAACATATCTACTCTTATTTCCGAATTTTTCCTCCTTCAATTTTCAACTTAAAAAAATTATGTTTCATGCTCCACTTTTATTTAACCTTCTGTTTTTCTTTAAAATTTGTGCTCTCTATTAACGTAAAATATTTCCTAAATTTTCTTTCAAAAATTCTTATAAGGATTCATATAAATCATATTTTTTTCGCAAACTTATTTTTCCCTTAGTTTTTGCTTTGCTCGTGAAGAGTTCTCAATGAAGTCATATATCTATTTCTTCACTTTCTTCTTTCTAATTTCATTTCAATTTTTCTATTAAAGATCTTTTAATCTTACTAGTTTTCTTTTCAAAATTTATATCCTTCAATGGTCCTTTCCTTTTTCAACTTCTCATTTCTTAGATTTTCTTATTAAAATTGTTTGAAGATATTTTCCTAATTTCTCTTACTAGTTTTCTTTCAAAATCTTCACCCTCCAATGGTCCCTTTCTTTTTTTCAAATGCCTCTTCTTATTTTCTTTCCAATACTGTTCTCCCAACTCTTTAAAACCATTTTATCTTACAGTTTTCTTTAAAAATGATATCCTTTCATCCTCGTACAATGGTCTTGTTTCTTCTTTCCAGACTTCTCTTTCTATTTTTTTCCAGCTTGAGTTCATTTAATATGATGTCTGGAGAAAATACACTTCACTAAGAGTTGATTTCTTTGAATTATGCATAAAAACTGTTCATCCAATCAATCAAGACAAAATATTGTACATTCACTGAATCTATTGCCATACAAGTAGTACTTCGATATCGACAATCACAAATGTCAAGACGACGATAATTTTGGTTAATATAGTTAAGAAAAACACGTGCAATATTGCATGGGTCTTTTTCATATCAACACTCTTTGATTCTACCTTATTGTAGATATAATCTTATATATATATATAATTAGTTTATATATATTATATATATATATATATATAGTATTTTAATATATAGTAGTTTATATGATAGTATATACTATATTTTACATACTATATATCTATATATTATATTATAGTTGGGTGTGATGGTGGTGCTCAAAAATATTGGTGGGGGAGGTAATTCAGTCTTTCTTCAATTTACCCTAAAAAAAAATTTGAGTTTTAAAAATCGTAAGCAAACTTTTTTCAAACATTTTTTTAAATATAAAATTTCATTCGGAACTTCAAAAAAAAAAAAAATAAATAAAAGGTGGTTCTAATAAATTTTTTTTTTGGCTGCTGTGCTCATTCTCGGTTCAAAGTCAATATAAAATGTTCAACTTCCTAGTTTCAGGGCAATAATAATTATATTATTATTATTATTATTATTATTATTATTATATTATTATTAAAATTATTATTATTATTATTTTAATATTAATTATTATTATTATTTATTATTATTACTTAGTTATTATTATATATTATTATTCATTATTTCATTCATGCTCCAGTAAGCGATTGATTCTAGTTATCCAGGTGGTGGTAGCCTGCAGCTAGTTCATTCTCGTTCACTAGCGAGGTCACAGTAGGTAAGGAAGGTATATTGCATGTGTCGCTTAGGACTGATGGCCTTGCGCGACCTTCTGACCTTTTTTGAACTTGACCTTTTTTGAGCCCAAATGTTTTTACCTGACCTTGGACCTTTTTGGCCTTGAGACTTGACGAGCCTTTGACCTTCTGACGGCCCTTGGCTTTTTCGGAGAAGGGTGCCTGAGGGTCAGCGGATTAGCGGAGCATCCCGTCGTACGTAATATGCCCTATTTTGACGCCTCTTTGGTCTTGTCCATCCGGTGGGTTCATTTTGGACAGTCAAAAAGGATTTTTATTAAGTGACGTTGACTTTTTGAGGGCGCCGGCAATTTTTCGCTGACCTTGACCTTCTTTTGGCCTTGAACTTTTTTGACGCTGAAGCGTTTTTGGGCACCGGAATTTTTTTTGAGAACCAGAGTTTTTTGCGACAAATTTTTTGAGAACACAAACATTTTTTGAGAACCCAATTTTTTTGAGAAGCCCCTAGATTTTTTAAGCACCGCTAATTTTTGGCAAGCTATGATTTTTGCGAACCTTACGAGAGAAGGGTTGCCGCCAACGGGTTTATTGCGGTAGCAACGGGGTGTTGTACCGTGGTCACCACCGCTTATGTTGTTTTTTCAGATAACCTTCCCTTTGGTTTCCCAAGGGTTCATTTGTGGCGCACCTATTTTTTGGCCACGCTTTAGGGGCTTAGCCCTT
>JABUQX010053055.1:2500-36472 GCA_015478945.1 Trachelipus rathkii
ATCTATTCCTTGTGGTTTATTAAATTGATGAGTTCTTAATTACACATTGGCAGGACTTTAACTATTCCTTTTAAATTACGTGTAATTAAAAATGAGGCAAATCCATCTCTTATTACTCAAGTATCTCTTTACTCATTTGGCATGAGTTATCTCTGCATATATATATATATACTATATATTTATATATAATATATATATAATATATATATATATATATATTAATATATATATATAATATATATATATATATATATACTTATGTGTGTGGGTGTGGGTGGTGGGTGGGTGTTTTGGTGTTCGCCAGGGGATATTGACATCACAACAAATATTCTTGACAAAATAAAATAAAATGAACGCTCATATGTTTGTCAGAGGGCGTTTTTTTCTTTTAAGAGTTTATTAGAAGAACGAAGCTAATTTAAAAATGTCTCTTCTTTAATCTCTAAATTTGATTCGATGGTTAACTATGATATTTCAAGTTATAATTAATTACTTTTTCTCTATTTTCATTATTTTATTTTTATTATTTTATTATTCTTATTATTTATATTGTATTTTATTTTATCTCTTTACTATTTTTACATTTCTTTCATTCATTTTTTTTATTTATTGAGATATTATTTGTTATAAAATTATTAATATCTTATTTTTAAGTTATTTATATGAAGAGTTTTTAGTATAAGACAACAATATAAACAACTTTATTTTCTAAATTCATTTATTAGAAATTTATTGTTATTTTATTTTTATCCGAAATGTGATTAAGAATATATAAATGTGTGTATTTTAAGTTTGTGTGTTGTTGTTGTTAGAATAAAAATAGGTTTTATAGATTATAGAAAAAAAAACAACTTGTAAAAAATATAAGATTGCACTGGAGTGTGTAGTTCCAGTTGTATTATCTGTCTTAAAATTTATTCGTATGAACTTTATTTCGAGTAAGCCGACCTGTCACTTTTTATCTATTATATTGCGATGTGATAATAGCATGTGATCTGATATAATGATGATGATTGCTTACAAATTTTATGTTTAAATTAAATAGTTGAAGTTTAATTAATTGTGTATTAACATCGTGTATAGTAATTGGATTCTCTTTGGCGGATATGACCAATATTACGTTCGCATAAAATTGTATGAGAGAAGAATTTGTTCAATCTCGATTATATTAGTGACATTTTGGTATGATAGAAATATGTGCATCGTTAAGCATAATATATTCTGAGTCTGGATAGACTCAGTCGTGCTTAATCCCAAGGACTCCCGTGTAGAATTACGTGGAAGTCCGATATATTATACATACAAGGTTTATATATAATTTTGAGTGAGCTATATATCAAATATATACTATATTATTTATATATATATTATTATATATATATTATAGATTGTGTAGATCGGAGTAGGCTAAATATCATGAGACTAATAGCATTATATATAATAAAACAGAAATGTTTAGAATTTGATTTGTGTGTAAAGCTTTGAGCAATTAGCTGTACCTACTCACAGCTATACCTACTACAAATATCACTCAACTATGCTAAATAAAGATACTATCATATATAAGGCGTTATATGTATGAGAGCTCTGTGAAGAATCGACTGTGCGTACATTTAGAGGACGTGAAGTCGCGGAGCAAGATGCGTTTAAATAAAAAGAGATTGTAGAAGAATCTCAGGTATAGACAATGAAGATAATGACAGTAGCAATTAAGTAGGACTGTTGTCGCGTTGGGAGACGCAGATCGCGTGAACCTGGAAAATTTAGCAGAGTGTGTCGAAGACACAAGAGAGAGAGCAGGACATTTAGTAAGTAGAAGCTTCTGTGGAAATTGGACTGTTAAGAATGTGAGAAGAGGACTGAAATAGATGCTAAGAAATGAAATTTGTCAAATGGTCGATAACCTCCGTCCTGTGCAAGCAACTAGATAGAATAATCGTTTTCGAGAATGATTATAGAAGGGCTATAGTGAAATACTGATCTTGGTTGTCGGCAAAGTAACTAATTGTCTTGATTGTTTCAGTAAATTTTAATGAAAATATTTCGAATAAAAAGAAATAATATTATCATTTATAAAATAAATGGTGTGAGCTAAAAATTTTAAATAAAATTCTTCGTTTAAAATATAAGCATTTAAGATTCAGTAATACTGGAGGAAGCAACAATTTTTTGATTACTATTATCAATAGTAGTAAGAGAATATATTTTTGAATTAAACGATGGGATATGAAATTTAATGGCGCTTTTTCTTCATTATGAAGATGATTTTCTTCGTACATGGTGCCATGTATTGTTACTAAGCGATATTTGCCGGTTCTCAACCCGGATAAAAACAAATAGGGTTGCCACGCGAAGGGCAGCAAGCCGGTGGCGTTTAAATACAGTCTTTTGCTCGAAGAAGCTCACACGAGCCTCATAATGTCGTATCCTCTAGTTTTTATGGTAGACGTGACTTGCAACAGAGACGCCAATGCCTATTCTTAATAGGAGTTGATTTATATAATATAATTATTATATATTATAACATATAGTATAATATATATGAATTGTTATTATGAGCAAGCATAGTATTTGGAAATAAGAAGTTAGATAACTATTGAGCTACCTCATAGGCTACAGTATAATATAAGTCGACAAATATATTTATATGTGAAGTGTATGAAGGTATAATCAATAAGTTCTACTGCTATTATGTAAGGTAATGTGATGTTATATATACAATGCATGTAAATAGTTAAGACTATATGGGATAGAGTATACTAATACTAAATTTATATATACTTATAATATAATATAGAAGAGTATATATATAATAGGTTGATATATATATATTATATGATATATATTAATATATATATGATATATCATATATATAATATTAATTATATTAGAATTATATATGAGTTATAATTGTATTATAATCGTATTTATAATGATATATGCGATCTGAGCAGTATAAGAATTAGTCAGTCAAGTGATTACTGCGTAATAAGAATAAAAATCACGAGGTATTGATGTATTGGAAGAGTGAGTATAATTATTTATTAAGTAAGTGGGGAGTTATAAGTACTATATGATGATTATATTATGCAATTTATAGATTATATAAGCATATTAACAATTAATAGTACTAATTAGATGAAGGATGGTGATGTATATAAGTATTTATATTTTATATTATATATTCCTAATTATATTATATATTTATCATATATTATTATTATTATATATTAATATATTATAAAATGATTATAAATAATATACTAACTAATAAATTATATATTACCTATATATTATATTAGTCAAGGGGCATACTTCAGTATAATTTCCACTTGAATATGAAATTGATAATCTTAGTGTATCAGAAATTTATCGTTGTCTTCAAAAATTCGTGAAACATCGTCTTTAACGTTTTTATCAGGAATACAAATATCATTACTCTTCAGAGATTGTGCAATCGTAAAGACTTTTCTTCGCTAGAAAACGGCACGATGGAGCTTCTGGTTCTCTAAAACTCTAACTACTTCTTTCTATTTACTATTTATAAATTTTAAATTTTCGACTATACTTTCTCTGTCTGGCACCGTAGCCATGCCTAAAAGAGTAAACAGTATAAATAATGGTTCTTTCATAAATTTAATATTGTTTGATCATATCTGCTTAATGTTTAATCGATACCTGTTCTCTAATCTTTTCAATCTAATTCTATTTACGCTTAATTAATAATATTATCTTCTACTCACGTGCTTACTCTATTCAATTCAATTCAATCTAGAGTCTAACATATGTGTCAGTTGACGTATGCTGTAGTTACTTATATATCATTAAGAGTGTGGAAGATTGAGCTTAAGTTATCTCATTCAATTGAGTCTTTCCAAAACTTGTTCATTACTGACTGGTAAATTGATATGTCCTCACTGCAATATCACTTCAGCTTCTCCTGCTTGAAGAGTACATTCTCAGCATGTTTTTGAAGATTTAGTCGGTAGGACCCGTACACTATCTAATTATCGTATTAATGCTCTACATAGTTCTTTCCTTAAAGTTTCGATTTTCTTGTTCTTAACAAGAAGATTTAGAAACATCTAAATCTATAATCTTTATCACTGATTGCCATTTGGCTTTCTGTAAGGACCTACTGCGTGATTTGTCATCTTCATACTCTTTCTCAAAATATATAATTTGAAGTCCTTATAAAGCTCCAAAGAGTAGCAATGTAACACGTAAAAGCCTTAAAAGCTACGCTTGAACTCGTTCTACTTTTTGGGAATGTGGAATAGGCTAGTGATAAGGGACCCGGCTGCTGTTCTCTAGCGATGCGCGAGAATCATCAGTGTTTCGACACAATAGCCCGACTGATGGAAGAGTAAAATCTCCTTGACTAAATGTATTTTCTCTCTTCTTATTCCTTTACTCGCGAAAAATTGGTTCTCTAATCTTCGTATTTACGGGAGCGAAACTTTTTCATGTGGAGCTAGAGCATAATCGAAGAGAAACATTGTAATAAATCTTCTTGATCAACAAAGATATTATTATGATTCAAAAAACTTACACAAAGCTAAAATTTTGTATTCATCCTTCACGTTTTTTGTAACCTTCTCTTGACTTCATGAATAACACAGATATGACCTAAGATATAAACTTAAAACTGAATGGCCTGGTTGTTAACCATTTATTAAACTTTAAATTATCACAAAAGCTAAGTAGTTCAATTCTAAAGGTAGTCAGAATCCTGGGTGAACTATATCTAGTTAAAGTATTTTTTCTTATCTGTTATTTTAAACAAAATTCAACGATCTAATGCTGTAATGGTGTCATGACTTCTTGCCATAATCTTAGAGAGCTGATACTTCCACCGCCCATAGTCACTATAATGTTGTTTCAACTTTCGATTCTGAAATGAACGGCTCATTCAACAGCAAATATGTATGCTTAAGGGCATGAGAGACTCTTTGTTGCTCCTCTTTCTTGAGTTCGTTAAAGAAAACTGTTTGTTTTCATAATATTCAAAAGCCTGGATTCTTCATCCATCTACTTAACATAATTTTCGCACAACTATATTATCTTATTAGAAAATTCATGACTCGAATATTCTTCGGTTACTTAGGTATTCTTGATTATTGTTTCTTTATCTCTTGATCTTTCAATTATGAAAGGGTCTCTAGTCTGTTCTTCTAAGACTAATATAGATGATTATTCAAGCGAAATTGGGTCTTCTTGTTTAGCGTCTTTGGAATTCTTTACATCTTACCTCTCAGTTGCTAGTATCTGAATAGGGACGTTTATTCGCTCTTGTTATAGAGTTATAGAATGGCCGCTTGGATGGTTATGGTTCCACACTATATGCTCTAATTAATTAGTTTTGTCTAGAGCTTGTTCGACTACCTTATAACTCTAATACTCTAAACTAAAATCTATCCAATCTTTCTAACAGTCGAATATTGTGAGGAGTTATTAATCTACTCTCTGAGTCTTACCATTTATCAAGTATTAAGCTTTTAAGTTTCTACTGATTTACATATTTAAGGCATGTCATGACTTGTAAATATTGCGAAGTCCATTTATCTGATTTGTTTTTTTAGAGATTAATTTCGGTTGATAGAATTTTGCTCTATTGTCGTATCTTAGTGACTTCGGATGTTCTCTCTATTTGTTTACCATCTCTCTGTTCTCTCATCATCTCTCTCTCTGTCTCCTTACATCTTATATTCATCTTTATCTACTCTCTCTCATTTCTCTTTCTCTCTCTCTCTCTCTCTCTCTCTCTCTCTCTCTCCATTTCAGAAACACCTCATCCGTCAAATTCTATGCCCCAGACTTGACTACTATGCTCTCACATCTGTGACGATCTACTTCATGATAAAGATGTCTGGGCTCTTTATTTGGCCTGGCTTCCAATTGTCAAAACTATCGCATAGTGAATTCTGGTATAGGGTTTGTCATCAATGTTATATTTCATCGCACTTTAACCTATACTAACTAGGTATGAATAATATTATAATATTAATATATTATATATATAATATTATATTATATATATATATATATATATTATATATAATATTATTATATTATATATATATAATATATATTAATATTAATAATATATATAATTATATATTATTATATAATATATTTATATATAATTATATTATATATCTATATTACTATATTATTATTATATATTGTGTGTGAAGGAAATGTGTATAGGTGAGTGTGTGTGTGTGTGTGTGTGTGTGTGTGTGTGTGTGTGTGTATGAACAATTAGCATTTAATTTCGTTGGTACAGTGGGCATTTGCGTCTCAGTCATTGAAGTTTGTCTATGAGGATTATGCCCCGCATACCCGACCCGTGAGTCGCTCGGAAATCGAACATTCATAATTTTACCGATTTATTACATTGCTGTAGCATATATACACAGTGGTGTATAAATGTATATAGTGTATAAGTGTATAAATGCAAAATAATATTGATATCGGACACCGTATATTTAAAATAGAACGTGGATGGCCTACTGGAAAAGGCGACCGGTTACTGTTAACTCAGCGATGCGGAGTCTAGTGTTCGAATCCCGCTGATGGAGAGTAAAATCTCCTTTGTCCTATGCATAATACATATTTTATGCATTTTAATATAAAGTATAATATTCTATGTATTTAAATTAATACATGTATATACATATATACACAGCTCTGTATGAAATAATTTTGAAATAAGACATTGTATATTTAATATAAAAGTATGTATGCATATATTTTTCCATAATAGATAATATTTTATGTATTTTAAATATGAAATAGTATAATATTTTAAATATGTATATTCATACGAATATATACACATGGCCTACGCATGGTAAGGAATAGGTGTATAATATTAATAGAGGAGGTTGTATATTTAAACCCTTGTGCATCTTCCAATCCTATTTCAATTTTTTTTATTTATTATTATTTTTATTTTAAATTATAAGTAAGTGGGAACTCGATATCATAATCTCCTAAAGATAATCGACTCAGTGCAGTAGCGGTCCACCCGCCCGATACTCGCTTCTATATATCTAATAATAATGTATTATTCATACATACATAGTTACATTTATGAAATATTTAAATAATAAATATCAAAATAAAATGAAACAATATGAATTAAATTTATTAATGATAGCTTACCTATATAGAAAGAGGTATTTATTAGACCTAATAAATAGTAAGAATTATATTATAATATAATCCAGCATATATTAATATATACTTATTACATATATATTTTATTAAAATACCTTATTATAAACATAATATAATAATAATATAATTATATAAGTATATAATTATCAGTAATATTGGAGAAGTTGCCTAAGGAGATATTAGCAACTTACATGAGTAAAAGAATCTAAAACGAAATAAAATTCAATCTTCTATCATTGGGAGTAATTCCATATTATATAAATCATATAATATAATAATAATAAATATAATAATAAAATATAAAATATATAATATAATAATAATTAATAATAATAATATTATAATATATAATGATAAATAATAATAATAATAATAATATAATATAGTAATAATAATAATAATAATTTGTTATATAATATAATAATAAATAATAATTATAAATAATAATGAAAATATAATAAAATAATATAATAATAATAATTATAATATATAATAATAATATAATAAATATAATAATAATAATATAATATAATAATAATTAATAATAATATTAATATAATAAATAATAATAAAATAATATATATAATAATTAATAATAATATAATAATAATAATAATAATCATAATAAATACATGTAATAATATATCAATAATATAATAATAATAATTAATAATAATAATATTATAACATAATACATAAATAATAATAATAATAATAATAATAATAATAATAATAATAATAATAATAATAATAATAATAATAATAATAAAAATAATAATTGTATACAATAATAATAATTATATTAAATAAAAAAACTAATAATAAAAGAATATGATAATAATATATAATATAATAATAATAATAATAAAATAGTAATAATAATAGCAAAATTAATATCTAGTATTGTCACATTTAAATATAAATGCAAAAGAACATAATTAACAATATAATTAAATTATTAATAGCGATGGCGGCTGAAGAGTTTGCATTATAAATACCCTTATTAGCACTTATCACTATTTTTAAACAGAGAGGGAATAGTTAACGTCCAAGAGGTATCTTTCTAGGTCTTGTTCATCTTTTATTTTTATTAAGTCGCCATCTGAATTGCGCTTAATAAAGAGATACCCATTTTTAATGAAGCAAGTTTTAATGAGTGACGGATGGTCCTTTTTTATTGTTAAAGCTTTATGAAGTATTTTTTTCTTTTGTGGTGTAAGGTATTCATTCAGGAAAAAAATTTTTGGCTTCACGCTAACACATGCTTTGAATAAATTTGTTTTTAGGTTTCCAACATTGATTTTAAAACGTATAGAGCGCTTATCTCTTACGTCATTGTCGACTTTTTTACCAAGTTATATGCCTCTGAAATTTCTTCTCGATTTATTTTAATTTTCAGTTTTTCTTGAATGGTATTAATGACTGTGACTTCACATCTTCATAATCTCTTCCTTCTTTGGAATATCACCTCGCACTAGAACGAAATACGTTTTTATGCTAGCCTGTTGGAGTTTTGTTCTTAGAATCTGTTCAATATTTTTGAACTGTTGATTTGAATTTTAATTTCGAATTTTGCGATTATTTGTGTAATTGTGTAATCAGAGTTTGAACACGTCTCCTTACTATCAGATTCAACTTTTATTTAATTTGGCCATTTTCGTCATTAATTTCATTTCGCTTCTGTTTCTGTAAATGTCTTTGGAATGATGAAAGTACGTTGCAATAAAGATATTTATTTCTTGTAAGATTGTTAATAACTGAAAGCAAATTGGAGTAGTCTGGCATTGAGGGATTGGCATTTGTGGGGGGAGAATTAGGGGTAAAGTGTAGCGGGGAAGGGTTGAGGGACAAATTTAAGAGCGCATTTTCCTGCGTGCTGGTTAAGCTCTCAAACGGAGATTTTGGCACCTCTCGTCGTCTATTGTCACGAGGTGCCTTTTTTTGTTTATCCTTTTTGTTGTTATTTTTGTTGGAATCTTATTGTTATTGCTGTTTTTTATTATTATAGTTATGCTATTTGAGCAGGTTTTATTGCTTGTAACATTGTTATTTTTGTTCTTGTTGTTGAATGAACTGTTGTTATTTGAGCTGTTGATCTTGTTATTATTACTATTTTCTTCAGTGGTGCCGATGTTATTGGCACCACTTTTGAAATCCTGACTTCTAGTATTCGCCATGTTAGATGATTTGTATGCTTGTTTGTAGCTTTGTTATTCTAGCTATTAGCCTATTACTAAAACTTTTATACGGCACTTTTGGTTCGTCATTATGCTTTTATTTATAATGATAATAATTTTAATATTATAATAATATAATAATCATATATAACCTTCATCTTTAATAATAATAATAATAATAATAATAATAATAATAATAATAATAATAATAATAATAATAATAATAATAATAATAATAATAATAATAATATATAATAATAATAAAAATAATAATATATATATCATATATATATATATGGATTATATGTACAATCTTATTCTTTGACAGTTAGCAATTTTAAATTTTTATAAATATTGTATTATATAATATATAATTATCTAGTATATTGATATGTATATATTTATATAATCTTATCATAATTATAATAACAATATAGTCATTCACAAATATTAATAATAATATTGTTTAATGATACAATAGAGAATATTTTAATAATAATATAATAATATTGGAAATGCTTTTATTCGCTATACGTGAATATACATTATGTAAGTTTAACATTATTAACAATATTTAGTTGTAAGTAATACAAAACTTAATGCTCTGAAAGTGGGAATGGGGGCTGCTGGAGGAAGCACGACAATGTTGTCCTTTGAGCCCCAAATAATTATTCACATGAAATTTAAGCAATTTGGTTTAAGGCATTGAGCTTAATGTAATCCAAAACAATATTAATACAATAGAATACATAAAATTAGCAAAATAATAAGAATAAGTGTAAAAATGATATCAATAATATATTTATAATTATAATAGGGACAAGTTTAACAAGGATGAAAATAATAATTACAGTAATAGTACCTATAATAATAATAATATATAAAATAATAATAATAATAATATAATAATAATAATAATAATAATCTAATAGATTAATAATATACAAATATTGAAGTATAAATAATAAAATAATTAACAGTCGATAATAATATAATAATATACATAATAATAATAATTATAATAATATAATATAAAATATATAATAACTAATAATTATAACTTAATAATTTATAATAACTCAATATATATATAATAATAATCATATTATATACATGATATGTTTTATACATATCGTATTATTAAAGATAAAAAACGTTCAATATATGTAACCATCTATATATATTCAATGATCATAAATAAAAAGATTTAATTAATAAGAAATTGAGATTATATAACTAAGTTAAATATTAATTTGACTACAATAACTAAAGCTCACACTATCACCTACAAAAATAAAATGTATTGTGTTGAAATATCAAAAGGAATACTATGCACTACAAATAAATGAGTATATATATATATAAAGTAATAAAATTAAAATAATAGATAAAGGAAACAAGAGAAGTGAAGAAAATCTCAGATAAGATTAATTTCTAGGGATTAAATCAAGGTGCCAAAAATGAAGAGTCTTATGAAATGAATTAAGTAGATTACATTCTAAGTGCTTTTTATATATATAAAATAGAATTAACCACCTGAAATTATTAATGTTTTTCCCAATTATATATTTTTCATATTGAAAGAAATAATGAATGACAGTTCTCGATGATCTCACTTATTAAAACATAAAAATATACTATTTTATAAAATAACACATTATTAATAAATGTGATGAATTTTAAATGTGACTCACTAGCAACATTAAAATATTACGACATGCGATAGCAATAATGTTAACTCTCGCACTACAACATGTCTTCAATCGCCGTTGCCTTCATGTCACGCGGCATCAGAAGCTCAATTTTACATCGTTTTCATTTCCTTGGTGCTTAACAAAAATTGTAATAGAAATGCCCTACAAGTTGCGATTTCGTTTTTAATCAAACATTGCACAAAAATATTGATGAACAACTTGCTCACCAAAAACATAAGGAACATATTCATCACTTAAAATTCTTTGAAGGTTCGTTAAATCTATCTATCCGCTGACTTTCGAGCCACTCCAAATATAAGCATGTTCATATACAGATAAAAATACTAATAATAATACCAAAGATTGTCAGTGGGTTGTGTCTCTGTTTGGCATTTGATTGATATGTACCTTTCATCGTCATAAAATTAAGCTTCTACACTCTAATTCCTTCTAAATCTAATAAACTCCATCACCTCATTAGTTGATTTTCTTTGAGTTTAATAATCATTTAATTTTATCATATTTATTTGTTACTATCCAAATACCGTCACAGGTCTCATCCCTACTAAACAGAACTGATCCTTTCATAATGTTCTGGGCTAAATTAAAAGTAAACTTTCTAAAGATAGTCCAACGTTCGTTTATGCACAAAATCTGAGTGCTACACACATAGAGCTATACGGCTGCCATCTTTCTTATTCGAGCATAAGCATAACCATCTAACAAATCGACTACGGTCATAGTATGGCTATTTGTAACTAAAGTACTTATCCATAAATTAAATTAAAATATAATAAATTATAATTAAATTATAAATTATAAATTAATAATATAATCTTTATTAAATAATATATTATAATATTTATTATAATTTATATATTATCATAATAATATAATAAGATATATTAATATATTAAGTATATATAATATTATAGTTAATAATTAAATATAATTTATTTAATAATATATATATGAATATCTATAATATAAATATAAATATATATATATAGTAATGATATTATATATATATATATCCATATTGTATATAATTATATATATATATGATACATAATAATAAATATAGCATATCTATAGTATTATTATACGTGCTAGTTAACCGTAAAAAAGGGCCACAATTTTAAGTAAATGGCTAATAACCTACTTAACTATTTAACATATATGAGTTTTAAAATAAGTTCTTAGATTGGCCAGCGTCCCATACTGTATGTACCATCCATTACAACATAAAAAATTTCTAATGGTTTTGCTTAAATTGTAAAAAATTACATTCTATAAACCTCAAGTAGGTAAAAAGCCCCGTATCTTTATGACATATACCAGCAGGACTCTAGTTCGTCAATGTACACGGTTAACCCCACCCCTTTTAAACTCTTGCTAGATCTGTTAATGTTTGGTATTTTTAATAGGTTATATAATTCATTGTTATTTAAGATTTTTAATTATGAAATATGCAGAATTCTAGGTTTTGTTTTAGAACGAAAGAAAATAACAAAGAAAAAAATCAAAGTAAATTAACCTTCAATTTTATTTAGCAGATAAATCATCCCATTATGGAGTCAACCCTCATCAACTCTTGTCTGAAAGTTTAAATTTTTTTGTGTTTTTAAGTTTATTATTCATTGTTATTTACATAAAGGTCCCGATGTAGAAATGGAAAGTTTGATAAAAAACACGTCTTTTGTTTGTTTTTTATTTTTTTTTTAAAGAGAAAGGGATCAATATCATTACATATAAAAAGGTAAATATTTGCGCCCTAAAAGTAAAGAGCGATCGATTCTCACTAGCTGGCACAGCGCATTTTACTTGTGATTCAATGATATTATTGGAAAACATAAATTTTTACGATTTTTGACCAGAATCTTTTATTTTTTACTAAATTCTATTACTAAGACAGTAAATTGCGTAATTATTTTATAAAATAATTCCACTAATTAAATTAAATAAACATTCCATATACCATAACACCTTGAGACTATAAATGAAAATAATTAAGAATGAACAATAGTTATTAATCTATACTTCACGTGAGACAAGTGAGAGCAAGTACGTTGATTTGGAATCATCGCTCTCATATTCAATACTTGAAAATATTAATTGATTTATAGAGATATGTATGACATGATTGAAAATAATCAGTAATTTTTATACATCTTTAATTTTATACTTTATTATATAAAAAGCAATTTTTTTTAGTGATATTATTGTCACTCTATTAGGTTATGGTAAGTGAAAAAAAGGTGTGGAGAGAATAAGTAACAACGATATAACAGTTTTGTGAATGATAATTTGCTTTCGTAAAAATTAAATACCTATAATTCGACTGCTTCATAATAATATAATCAAATTCACAATATATATTGAAATATCATATATTGACGATATATCCAATCCGCAGGTTGACCAGCCTTCGACCATTAAAACGAGGCTAACTCAAATTTATATTTGCGACAACAAAACTACTATAACGGATGAAAATAAATTTTTGAGTGTTTTTACTGTTTTTTTAGACTAACAGAATTTAATCCCGTTATATGAGTTGTATGTTCGTTTTCTAGCATCAACTGCTTAACTTTTAATCATAGATTATTATATATATATATTTACGATCTACTTATTAGTTTTCTTATATTCAACGTACTAAATAAGATATTGGTATAAATATAGGTTATTCCCGAGTATTTTTTAGCTATCATCTGTGTACAATATTGTCAGTATTGCTAATAGATTTTGAGCCTATAGCTATTATCGCCTCTAGACTATATATATAAGTACTATTTTGAGACTTAGTAGTCTATATTTCTATTCTAGTCTCCGCAAGTGCATGGGTTATGTAAATAAGTACTTCATTTAACTTTTATTACTATCGTAATATTAATATATATATATTTCTGCTAATTTGCTACACCGTATTACGCTACTATGCACTTATTAGCGTTATTTTGCAACACATATTGAACACACACTTTGCACTCGTCACAGTACAATAAGATCTAATATATTGCACTTATGTATTCTGGATCATTATTTATTGTAACTTACCTCTTATTCTCAAGTTAGAGTCGCATCTCTATTTAGCTAAAGTCTGTTTCACTGCCATACTAATTATTCTTATAGGCTTTTCTTAGACAAATATGGTTGTGTATCGGCTGTAATAAAGTCTCTTTGTTACTTGCTAATTTGTAAGTGCTGATACGAATACATTCAGCTTCTAATGGTAGTTATCTAAATAACTCAGGGTGGACCTATACTCGAGTATTTACATACTTTATGTGATGTTAATACCTAGTAAGAATATATAAAGGAAAGTCACTGATCACTATAGCTATACCAGTATGAGTCGATGAGAATATATGATAATTGTCGCTTGAACTATGTAACATTAGTTCGGCTCCAAGCCTATGTAAAGAGTACCAATTTTATCTTTATATATAATATTTATTGACATATAGCCTAGATATTTACGACAGTCGTGCTCCTCATAGTTGATTTGTAATAATTTGGTTACTTGTTAAATGTCAGTATTATCATAGTTGATTAATCATCTCAGAATATATTTTTAGCTCATTTTGCTAAGCCTATTTCAAGTTCTAATATTTAATTAATTTTAAATATTTATTTAAAATTCGAGTTATCAATTTGAGTGTTTGCTAAAATTATGTAGATATGTATTTTATTTTAATATTAAATGATATGCTTATATAGCATATTATATTCTCATTTTATTATGTTAAATATATATATAATAGTATATATGTCTGTTGCTTTTAGCGGGATATAAAGACTCGGCATCTTTTCATTTATTACAATGGAGGTCTCGTCTGCATAAAAGAGACTGAAAAGTGGGCGTCTCATAGGACAACTTAATCAGATCATTTGTAATATTATTATAGACGTAGATACACACACCGGAGTCCAGTGTGAGAATTTTGAAGCGTGGTAGTAACTGCACTACGAGACAATTTGCATGTTGGAAGTGTGGTGAAGTTAGTTTCGGCGTTGTAGTATTTATCACAGTATTGAGACTTTTTCTTTCCTCTGTTTTGCTTAGCGTTTTTATCCACAACACTCAATTGAGGTAAATTGATATCTGATAGACTCTATTTCTTATGAGAAGCTCACATTGGTTCTGTTGTCACATATAGGTACCTTTGCGCTACGTAGTCGACTGCATATATAATTGTTTAAGAGCGTAAGTGAAGATCTAAGTGGAATGATTTGACTAGGGACGTCACGCTCTTTTTGCACTTTCAAATTAGTTCGCCTCCTGTAAACTCAGCTTGTGTGCGGTGTAATAAGAGGACAATCATCGAAGTGCCCTCAAGGGATGTAATAGAACGATCTTTCTGTGATAGAATGCACGCAGAGGAATTGTAGAATGATTGGGAAATAATTGGTTTCGTAATGTAATCATGTATTTTGTGTTGAAGCCCTTGATGATTGAGATAAAACTTAGGGTGAATTAGGTAAGTTTGCCTTATAACTAATCGTGTTTGTGTAGCCTTTTGGTATTGAGAGATAGTCCGAGTGATTCTTTTTGCTAGGTAAAGGTATCTCTCTTTATTGGTCTAATCTGGAAAATTTTTTGCCATTGCTGGTTACTTTGAAATACACACTATCGATAGGTGGATGACCATTTCCCTGTTCATTAAATTGGTGCGATAGGTGACACTAGGAAAGAATTTGATCTGGAGTAGGGCTTACTGATGGAGGTCCAGCCTGAGAGTATTTGTGTAGATGCGAGGTTAATATGGGAGAAATCGTAGCAAAATATAGGGCCACGTCAATATTTTGTATTTCGTTTTTGTACTGGCACTGAGTGGTTCCACTGCTTACTGTTATTGTTACCTTACGGGACGGTCCGATGGAGGGTATAACTTATAAGAGACCACACAATGGAAAGATGAGCTTCTCGTAAGACTAACTGGAAGAAAAGTTTTCATATGACTTATCGGTTTAGTATGTATATGTGGAGAGTTTTGGCTTGGACACGATTTTTGAGTTGTTTCGTCAAGATAGCTGTTTTAAGAACGCTATAATTCCGGAGGGTTTCAGCAGTTTGTCTGCACGATCTTAAAATTTTGTTGCCAGTTCCAATACTGAATTGTGCAAAATGAAAAGACAGAAAGCTCGACTTTTATTACTGATGTGCATCTATATCGGCTTATATGTGTTGTCATTATGTGATGGGCATTATTTGATAATTGATTTATGAGAGTTAAGCTCGCGCAGCTGCCCTTCGTCTTTTTGAAGTAGCAATCTCCTGGAAATTTTTGTGGTAGTGCGGTATTCACACTTATCGTGTGTCTTCGCGCCCCTGCTTTTTAATGGGGTGGTTTGGTGTCAGTCACAGCAGTTAGACTCAATTGGCAGAATGGCGCAGATGATAATACACAGAGGCAAAACAGAGAATATTGCTCCCCTGCTTCATGAATTTTGTTATGCATGCAGCACTTAATCCGCGTTTGCTAGCCCATCTGAGTCCTAGTGTTTTAGTTAGTATTGAGGGGAGAGGAGGATTATCTCTAAAGCAGCGTGATTTCATGACTGCAACAAGCGGGTCAAGGAGTACAAGTCATGCCTTTATTTTATGGCAACCAAAATGTCTCTAAATGTTTAATGCTCTCTGCCTCCTCTTCTCGCCTGTGTTCCAGAGTTCATTTACAATATACGGGCGATACATGGCTTTGTTCGCTCAATTACGTCGAGTTTAAGAAGTCTAGTTCTATTACTTCAATGTCTTTTGTCTGTCTAGCGCAGCTGCCTTCTTCTCTCGACATCCTCGTCACCCCTTATCTGCCTAATCCTTTGCTCTGTATATTGATTAATTGACATAACAAACGTATTAAATTATATAATTTCTAAATTATTCCTATTTTATGTTATTATCTGTAATATTTATCTAAATGATACTACTATATTGCTGTTTATCTCCACATCTCGTCTGATCTTTTATCATGGTGGTATGTATTTTTGAAGTTTTACTTTCATGTACTAAATTTATTTGATGACATGGACCGTGATTACGCCCTCTCTCCTTTTTTACTTCAAACCGCAAACGGTATTTTGAATAACCCACGTTATATATATAGTAATAATTATTAGTAATATATATTATTGCTTAATTCTTTCAGGTTATCCTATATATATACTCAAAATATGATTATCATTATGATAGTCACGGTACATTATATATAATTTATTTCGCTGTCAGAGTATAAAATTTGATTTTTTGACTACGGTATATTATTATATTTATATTAACGTGGTCAAAGATAAGGAATAGTTATTCTCTAGTTACTTTCGACACCCACACCACTTTGATACTTAAGTTTGAGCGCGAGTTAGCCCGATTTGGCACATGTTCTGTTGGAATGTTGTTGCCATCCCCGCATATTATATAACCTGGAGGTATATTAGATTAGTAAATGATGTTTTTGACTCTATATTTTACATTGCGCGTCATTTAAATGCAATATCTCTATTTTCGATTGAAATTTATGGTGGGTTCACTATAGAGTACTCCTTATAACAATTAAGTTGAATTCGATTTTCACCTTATTAATGCGAGTTTGTCTAAAGTATTAGCTCTTATGTGTGGGTTTGATACGACAAGTGAAATTATAGAACTTCTAGCGCAATACTGTACAGACAGCAATTTTTTAAATAGTAATAGAAACTCACCTAATGACTATACGTTTTTAAGTTCGAAATGAGCTGTTTTCTGATCTATTATATCTCTAGGGATCTGGGTATAATACACCGTATGTTTAATGTTCATTTACTAGTAATGTTTCGTGATTTTAGTAAATTTATTATAATGCAGTCATTATGCTAGATTAATTTTTGGATACTTAAGATAGTCCAGAATAATGTTAATGTAGAATTATAGTTTGTATATTAAAGCCTTCTGATGTAGTTGATGGAGTTGAGTGAAGAAAGAGAGAAGTGAGTTCAGTTCAGTAGTGTTACTTTCGATAGTATTATCATAATGTATCCTGGAATTAGAATATTTATCCAGGGAGCTCATTCTAGATATTAATGTATTGGAAGTGTAAAAACATCAATAAGAGTTGCATTTCCGTGAACATGGAATATCCGTCTTTAGAATATATATAATATAAAGATGATTTAAATACAATATAATGAGAATATATTTAATACTCAAATGACTAAATAAATTATGGTCAATATAATTGTACATACATGTGAAGTTTTGAGAACTGCTCTTATCAGCGCTATGTTAGTTAGAAAGTCATTAAATATGGAGAATACTTAGTGACTAAATAATTAGTTGTTTAATAATATTGGTTAAATCATAATAATAATAGAAAATAATAATATAATTATTAAATATAAAATATATCTTATAATTATTTATATACTTCTATACTTTATACATGTTATAATAATTATAACTAATAATAGCTAAGATAAAATAATATGGGTATAAGTGTATATAAATATTAATCCAATAAGAATAATAATATTTATGACGATGAAAATAATATCATTAATAATATAAATATATATAATAATTAAATAAATAATATATAATAATATTAATTTATATTAATAATAAAAATTGATTTTAGATAATTCTTGTTTGATATTTTAAATTGTATAATAATGTGATATACATAATAAATTATATATAATAATTATATTCACGTACTCATATAAGAAACAATATGTTGATATAAAGAAAATCGTTTAAATTTAAAAATCTTAATCATTTCCTCACATACCTAATTATAGTTGGCACTTCAGTTTTACTATATTATGGCTCCAGTACGTATTTTGTTAGTAATATTTACAGTATTATAGCCAACATTATTGCTAGAGTGCCAAAAATTTTAAAATATATTCTTTGCTTGGGAACATCGATGAAAGGCTGTCTGGGATCCTTCAAAGGTATCATAAAGACGCGTGGCACCGGTTTATTTTTATTTTATGGCACTAACAAGCTTAGAGACGCAGGTATATCAACTCCTGTTATAAGTGTGGCAATTTTTCATTCCCTTCCACACTAAAAATCAGTTTTATGTATAAACTTAATCGTTTTTAAATTTTCGTGAAAATATCGAATGGTCCGTATTTAACCTTGATATGCATAGCAGAAACTTAGGTATGTACATTTCAAGAGCTCATGTATCAATTTTGTTCGAGTAATCTCAGAAGTTGCTAGGAGCATTTAAAGTAGGAGTCTGAATAATGAGAACTAGAACAAATTACGCACAAAGTAAGGAGGACTCGACAACTCGGATTATAGACAATCTAGCATACTCTGATATATATAAGATTACGCATAATAGAATACCGACATAGCTAGATACGTAGGTATAATATGACACATAACAAGAGCTTAAAATTAGAAAGATGCCGGGATACGCATTTGTACGTAACATAACATGTATTCCTAGAAGAAGTGGGACCTTTATACCATACACTAAGAACACTATTCTTTAGACGAATATTCAGAAGCAAGATCAAAAACGATACATAACACTATAGACGCATCGTCGGTTGCTTATGACTAATTATATAATTACAAAATAAGCCTACAGGTGCCAACTTTTCATCTTCACAAAAAAAGTGGTACCCTCCTATTTTTTTGTTCACATATAATCAATACGTGGCCGGACCCTTTTTGGATAGTCGATAGTTTGACGAGTGGCGCATAGCCATGGTAGTTATGAAGAGATGTGAGGCATGGCAGAGAGGAGAGAAGAGCAGAGGACCAAAGTTAGGCCCGATTGAACGAAAGAGAGTTGAGGGGTGCTGCGGGAGTACAGAGGACAGATGAGAGTAATGCGACCAGATGTGCAATGTGTGACACGACGAACATTATAATTTGAGATTTCCAAATGTATATAAATGTAAACCAATGAGCTACCCTGAGAACGCTGTCTTAAACATGCGCAACAGATATTGACGTAGGAGACACAAGTGAACGGAAAAATGGTACATTTGTTCAGGACATCGTGCTACGGAGAGAGAGAGACGATAGAGAGAAGAGAAAGATGAGCGAGGGAGCTCGAGAAAGTATGAGTTCGTAGGAGAAAGAGAAGAGACGGAGATCGAAGAAAGAGACGAGTCCGCAGAAGAGAGAGTTACAGAAAGAGAGAGAGCGAAAAAGATTGAAGGAGAGGCCGCAATGTAGAGAAGAGAGAGGAAGAACGAGAAAGCAGCGCTTCTAGACATTGAGAACGAGAGAAGAAGAGGTAGACGTGGACAAGGGGGGTATAGAGAGGGGCTGACCGAAGCAGAGAGAGACGAGAGAGATATAGATGTATTTTCCGAGCGGAGCTCTACAACATCATATATACGGAGAAGATGAACGAGGGGTGAGGAGGGGAGACCGTTGATTGAGAGTTGCATGAACAAAGATATGGGTAGGGCCCGAGATTGTTTAGGAGTAAGACGACGCAAGGACGACTGAAGAGACCTATAGTAATGAATACCTAAGTTCAGTATATATATACTATAGAGTATAGAATGAGAGTAAGAGAGAGGGAATATAGAAGAACGTACCCAGAGCATAGTTAATATATAAATATATATATATATATCATATAATTATTAAATCTAATAATATAATTAATAATATATATAATATATTATAATATGAACCTATAATACTCTGAGAACACTTATAAAATAAATTAATAAATAATTAATATAATTTTAATTTAAATAGTTTGTAATAGGAGGTTGTTGAGTGCCTCTCGATAGCAGCTAACCCATTGCCCGTTCAAATTCAGACCATTAAATCATACGATAATAATATATATCAAATTTAAATAATAAGGGAATTATAGGTTAAGATAAAATTTTAATAATTTAGTTTAACAATATTTTATATATTCTAAGCAAAAAAAAATCAATTGGAAAATAAAATCATATATATTTGAAAGCTTGAGTTTTGAACATGTTTAACAAAATCTATAAAAAATGTGGGTTAGTTTAAATATGAAAATAATAAATTGCTTACATTATTTATATTATTTTTTTATTTTTTTTATTTTTTTTTTTTTACCCATTTTATTTTTATTTTTTTTTTTAGGAGTATTTTAATTTGTAGGGGGCGGTCGGTAAAAAAATTTTTTCAAGAGGATCAGGAAAAAAATAATCACAACAAGTAATTTCAATCCATAAGTCATTTGATATTTACTCTAATATAAAAAAAAATAAAATTTGTTGACACTTTTATAAGACTTAACTTCATACTTTTATCCTTTTGTATATAAAGAAAATAAAATTATAATATATTATTTTACAACAAGGGGACCGACACACTTGTTTTGGGTGCAGTTGTGTGGTGCACTTATTTTGCTAATTGCCGGTGCGGTGCGGTGCGGTGGTCGGTGCTGAGCGGTGGTCGGTGAATATCGATAACGACAACACTAATTACAGAGAGATGTCTCCGATGACGATATGTGCATATTGCAAAAAGTTAGAATTTGCTGTGTGCGGTGGGTCATAATGTAACTGTATGAGTTATTTGTTTTGCGGCGGTTTTTATTGCAGAAGAGGGTGCACGGTAGCAGTGCTGGTGCGGTACAGCGTGCGGTGCTTGTAACGACGCTCTCTGGTAACTTCTGTGTCCGGCCAAACCCAGTGTGAATCTTAATTCAAAAAAGTCTACATGAAAGAACTTTGGTGCTACTTTTCACATTGATGGCTTTGCTCAAAATACTTCATAGCTAGATGATTTGTGATTGACAATTACTCCTACCATTCATCGCAATTATGTGCTGTATATTATTATATATATATTACTCTATATTTTATTTTAATGTAGCTATAGTATAAAAGATGTCTTTAAATTTATATATACAGATAAGTATACAATTAACTCACCTTTATATTAGGTACTAATAAGATTAAATTGACTATTAATATCGGACTATTATAGATACAGTGTATATCATTATTAATATATTATATACTATATATATAATATAAATATCTTAATTATCCTTAATATATATTAATATACTTTATATTAACTTATATAATATATTATAAATCTTTATTAATATAATATTATATAATATATATTATTTCATATTCGAATGTTGATGTGGGATAATGATGTTATGTGTAGTGATTATATTAAATTATAACGTTATACCCAGTCTTTCAGTCTTTGCATTTGATAATGTTATAATATACTATATAATAATTGTAATATCTATAATAATTGAACTAGTGTATACTAACTCGTATAAATCAAACCGTAAGAGGATAATCAATATATATAATTAAATGTTAATAATTCAATAACAAGTAGCCGTCCAATCTTGTGAAACAAGAAAGAGATAGAGGGTTATGCTAGATATTTCGTCGTGGAAAAAAGTAAATGAACACTTACATCATCATATAATGTATAAAGCTTTTGATACAATAGAGAAAAAATGTATAAAATGGGTAAGGAAGTTGAACTATTGAAGAAATAACTGAATTGAGGGGGAGGTATGTTGTCCAGGACGTGTTAATAGATAGTATTTGTACTTTTTCCCTCTTGTATATATCGACACATCACAGATCTATGCCTTTACACGACTATAGCCAAAAACCTCTAAGATGTACTCGCGTGATCAAGCAGTCGAAGAAGATCGTCATCGAGTGAACAAGTATAGATGTGAGCTCATTTTTTGTAGAGATGATTATCAAAGGAGAGGAGATGTCGAAAATTTTTGTTTACTGTTCTCTCGGACATTTTAAATCAGTGAGGGGTTTTAGGAAGGGAATTGAGTCCCAGAGGCATGCAAATGTTGTATGCGGACCGACTTTCATCCCCACTAACACTGAGTAAAACTCCTCAAGTCATAAGTGGTGTGTGATTGCAGATGACGTATGTATGCGATACTGTGATTTTATCGGTTAAGCAGATAGTTAGGCTCACACATCACTTATAAGCCTAGTTGATTAATGTGCTTACAGATCGATCAGGCTAATTTTACTATTTTAATAGGATTATCAGATATACAGTGCAAAGTTTCTCTAAACGAAGTCGCTCGCGACCTAAATGCTGAGAGATTGTTCAGTTTGAGATGCTTGAACGAGAGGTTGACAACTTGATATGTCAAATCTGGAGCACTATGAAGGAAGCAGACTTAACCTCGAGTCTAGATAGTTTAAAACCTGCTCAATAACGTAGCACTTCCACATACATAACGTGAGTAGTGTCGCTCCTATAAGATGGAGAGTATAGTCAAATGATGAACATGAAGTGGTGATAATAGAGAGATGTAAGTCGTCTCAGAGCGTGTAATTTGAAGTAAGATGATATTAAGAGGAAGTCTGTGGTTGGTAAGTGGACTATATTACAGGATTGCATATATTGGGATTGAGGGTTTCAATAAGTAGAACGCATTAGCGTTTGGAATGGTTATACGTTATAAGGGTAAGGTTAGAGGGTTCAAAAATAGTCGGAGTTGCGCAAATAAGTATTGCTAGTTAAGTAAGTATCAGACGAAATATATGAAGGTCAAATGAATAGTCTTGGTGAAGGAAAGTTGAACATGAAAAGGGACTATTCACAAAGTGCAACTGTTCAGTGAATCTCTATCTGGAAAAGGGTTACAAGCGGCAAAGGTTATTAAGGAAATTTATGCCAATTTAACGTGTTAGAGATATTCCTCTGTATATAGTTTCAAGTGAATCAGGTATTCGGTTAGGATATTGGCAGCCTTTTTCGTAATCTGATGATATGAGCGGATATACGATTATGGACGTAAATACAGTACGACTGTTTGAAAGAGATTTCTGCTATGGACTATAGGGATCGCGGCAGTATAATGGATGAGGTGATAGAGTGTAACTGTTGTCGAGGTTTGATGTATCCACCCATTGCGACCACTCTCCACTCCCGATTTTTTTTTTTTTTTTATCTACCATTTTCGCCGCATTTGCCCTGTCGATCCTTTTCCCTCTCGACGACAATTTGGGCACTCGCATATGCTATCTACAGCGTTATATTATATTAGGGTTATATAGAGGTTATTGGGCTAGGAAAATGAAGTGTAGAAAGTGGAGTGTAATAGTCTAGGAATTCGTGTCAAATCTTCTGCAGGTATATAGATGTAAATTAACTGGTGACTAATTGTACTTCCACATTCAGAACGGAGGCAAGCATGGTGATGATTGGATTCTTGAAGTTGGTTGTAAAATAAGCGTTTATGGGGGTTAATATCGTTCGTAGGCGATTGGAGGAGAGCTAAAAAGTAACATAAAAGTACCTTTATATATATACGTGCTATAGGAAGGATAAAGGTGAACTTAGTAGATAAATTATAGGGTATTATTAGATTTAATATTGAGACAGTGTTGTAGGGAAGTATATTACTTGCTGGCTGTTTGGTCGAAAGAGTGCGCCGAGTGACTGAAGGTAACTTGATCTGTTGAAGCAACAAGGGCGTTTTAGGAGTAGTAGAAAATGGAGATGTGTGGACCAGAATCTTTGATCAGATTTGAAGCAGTATGATAAAGAGAATACAATGAGAGACGAGTAGAAGAATAAATTGTATTTATGCAGTTTTTAATTGTGATCTTTGCCAATCTAGTCGGTATGTCTATCACAGGGTTAATAGGGTAGTCTTCTAGTTGAGCAGTGATGGTTATTGATATATATCTATCGTTGTTGTGATAGGCCTTCTGAATGGATCATTCCAAAAGTATTGGTATATTGAACTGTATGACTCGAGACGCGTGGTGTAATAGATAATTCAATGGTTGTCAAAAGTGATCTGGTATTTAATGTATTACGATTTCAGTCGAGAAGAGAGGTCATATATACTAGGGCTTGTGTATATTGTATCCTTTACCTTATTGACCTCATTTGATTACAGCTGTATTATATTGGTTATTGAAAAACGATATGACCACAAATTTGGACGTGATAGTGTAACAAATATGGTGTTTAAGAAAATGATGCGCAGACGATAAGAGTGGATAGGGTGCCTATCTCATTCCTATATTAACTATGCCGGTCATAGATTTTTATGTTTTCTGTTGTGGTAACGATAATCTTGAACAGAGTTCTGTAAGAGGATTGAGTAGATTCGAGATTATTGCAGGGTGTGTATACAATGAAGGTTATTGAAGACGTCAAGAAGGCGTACGATTAGAGTGTAGGGCGTTACTCGGGTTGATGTAGTGAGAGGACCAGTCCCCCGAAGTGTTGAGCTATCCTATAAGTCTACTGATTGGTTGAGTTATCTGGACACATAGTACTTGTCTGATGTCACATATCTAAGGAGAATATGTTGCGTATGAGAATGCGAAACGGAATGATGCAGAGTTTAGTATAGGTCAGACCCCGTGATAGGTGAATGCAGCGCAGCGTGAAGACCTGGTGCTAAATTCTAAATCTCGATGTTACGTTTCCGATATCGCTAAATAGGACGTTAGCTTTATTTACATGCCGCTTATCCCAGGCTCATTTTGACACATGTATGGGTAAGTCCTCTCCGTTTTATCTGCTTCGTTATGTATAGTAATAGTCCGAGGACTATGGTCTGGATAATACAAGAAGTCCAATAGTTGACATCCTAAGTGATTTGATCAATGTTTTGCTCAGGAATAGTGACAACCCTACATCCTTTAGAAGAACGTCTGTCATTGCTGAGGCGTTTCAGTGATAAAGCAAGTTGTGAGAGGGAAGAATGAATCATGGAAATAACGACGGATGTTGTTGAGGTGTAGCAATGAAAGGAGAAGGGCAGTATTATTTGCATATGTAGTATATGTTATAATGAAAGTCTATGGTTGCCTAGGATGGTGATTTGGTCAATGTGCTAAGGTAATAAGGATAGCAATGATGTCTGTCTTATTTAGGCACGCAGATGTTAATTTAGTGGCTTGAATGTTGTTAAGCCTTGAAAAACTGTAGTGCCGGTCTGGGAGACTTGAACGAAAGTGCATGGGAACTCGTACGAATCAGTAAACGAGAGTGATTCGGATCAGGAGAGATACATGTTGAGCTCTTCGGCACCGACGCCGCCGAGAAAGTTATAATGGTATGCATCTAATATAAGTAGTTAGAACTCGCGGGGTTGTGTTGGGGGAGGTAATGGTTGGTGGCCCACGCTGGGTCAAGGGATGAACCCTTACACTGACAATTTGGACCCATGTACCGTGAGGAGGTCCTGTCTGCATGTTCGACCGTGAGAGCTACATGCTTGGGTGGGATTTTTCATCGACTTGTGAACGAGTCCTTACTAATTATATACGTATTGGTACAGTAGGGGGGGTGAGTGGCTGGCAGCTGTTCCCTTTTCAGAGAGTATGTTCATATATTATCTTCTACTGCTTTTTCTTTTTCTCTGTAGCGCTTGTCGGTACCACCGTGTTTGGCTTCACTTCTTTACCACTCAGTCCTCGGGTGATGATCATAAAGGATACGATGACAAATAAACTACCGCCCTTATATCCACCTATCAGGTATTACATACCCTTATCCCCTACTTTGGTCCTTCTATACTATTACTATTACATATATGACCGTAGTTCTCCTAGTATATGAGTAGTATTTCGATACTCAATTCGAGCATAAGCTCGCCTCACCGATACTTACGCGACTACTATGGATTATTTATAGCGGGGTTGAGGGGGCCTTCATATATTAGCCTAATATTTCTATGTCACTAAATTTTATCCAGACTGATTTTAGCTCATTCCACTTTAGCCTTCGCTTCTGCGGGCGCCTTGGCCTCTAGTTCGCTCCTAACTTCGAACACCCGTCGCACACAGCCCTTTGTCTTTCTTTTATAATATACTATACCAGTATAATCATAGCGTATATATATAACGTACCTATATATCACTCAAGTATTAATATCGTGTCCTCCTCTCTCTTACATAGGTGTATAACTATCGTTATGAACCCGAGCCCTTGCCTTATATATACCCGAGCCTTTATTTACAGTCAATCTGCCGGCAATAGTCAGCTCTCTATGAGGTCTAGCACGTAATACTTAGGTACCTCGGTATTACTATATTAATTAAGGAATTATTACTATATATATACTTCGAGCTACTACCTAGTAGTAATATTTCGTTCATTAGGTATTCATGTATCTCTTGACGGGGTTGAGTTACCCTATATATATATATATATATATTATGTATATAGACCGCGAGACGTCGCTCAAGCTGTATATATATAATAACAGATCATCAGCTGAATTCATGGACTCATATTATATGCTCGGCTATGTAGAACTAATCTCACACCCACTCTCTGATGTTAGTATGAGAGCGTTTAAGCCTTATTTTATCAGCAATGGTGATGATAGCACATCGCGCTCCTTTTATATCGAGTATTGTATTACTAGCTGTAACTTGTTTATATCGCGCTAAAGCTGTAGCCCTAAAAAGCATTGATATACGCCAGAGAGACAGTAGAGTAATTCTATAAAAAAAAGCAAAAAGAAAGATACACAGCAGAGTCGGGCGAGCGCGCTGGCTCTGCGCTGTTCTTCCCCATTCAATAAAAAAAAAAACGTCGTTTTTTTTAAAAAAACCTTAAAATAATCGTATCGCGGTTTCTGTGTTCTTTAACGCAATTTTCACATCGCACAAAGGATCATAATTCGCCTTGGTCTACTATACCTCGCTTCACACTGTCCGGGGGAGTATACTGATATTATTTTATATTCCTAGCACTCTACTAGTCTATTATATATATATATATATTATATACCTGAACTTCGTATATTATATATATACGACTTATACTCACTCTCACGAGGTACTATTAAATACTACGGCTCCGTGTCTCAGTCATCCGGCTTATTATACCGAGGCCGCGTGGTTATTGTTTATCTAGTAAAAACTCGGTCCGGCTCGAAAGAAGTGATTCACTCACTACCGAGTGAGCTATCAACTTTGAGAGTAATCATATTATAGTTTTTTTAACCTCACATACCCTTTTGAGCGCCAACGATCAGAGATTATAAAGTATCAGTATCCTCGGGGATTCATCTCAGCCATCTTGATGTGGTTCAGGCACCTGAGAGAGCTACTGATAAAGATCTTTCGCGCCGGACTGTGTCATCACCACAAGAGAGCACTAAAATTTCTGGTATTGTGCAATATATACTATAGTAATACTATAGACTCACTCTATGGTTCCGACCTCTAATCTCATGCTAGTTTAGGTTATATTAAGTAATGTGAATAATATTTGGCGTGTATGTTCGTATATATATGCTGCTACGTCCACATATTACTAGTTCATTAGGTAATTATAATGGTTACATATCCTCAGTAGTGAGTTACCTCACCAGGTAGAGAGCTACTCAACCCCTTTACAAATATCAACTACCTTCCCTCTATTTGCGATAAGCATCAGCTGATATTTAGAGTTGATACGGGTCACTATCCGCGTTGCAGGTTATATTTTCTGATATACGCACTTGGTAATATATATATATAATATATATATAGGACTCTGACGAACGTATTGGCTTACGGCTATACCGAGTGTCATGAATGAGCTACACTAAGAGTCAGAGTGTTATTTGTATTTAACTTAATATCCAGTTATATCTGTATAAATATATAAACCCACCTTAATTGGTGTGCTTATATATATGTATACTTATAACTCTATATGGATCTGTGAATTATTTATCGACTAAACTATATATGGTTTTCAATTAATCAAATATATAAGGAACAACACTCTTTTGCGAGTATATTTATTTTTAATATTTATTGAAAATATTTAGCACTTCATTATAACTGTAAAAATTTCTTACATTTTTATCATTGTTTATCATTAACAAAATTTACGTTATTAATCACAAATTAACCCGTTAATTCTAATCAAATGCACATAGATTTAGTTATTAATATAAGTCTTTTGAATAACGCTCAGTCCCACGCCACCCCGCCATTACCTTCCTGTATCACACACCTTGGGAGGGGTGAATCGAACCAACCATTGAGGTGATCGGACATCTGTTGTAATTCCTCTTTTACTCTTATAATCCTTCAACCTTTATATTTTTTAATTTGACTGTATACTATCAATTGATTTATTTATCCATATGAAATTCTCGTGAATATATGCTAAATAATTAATAAACCTTTATTCCTAGTTTGAGAGTAAATATTCGTAAATAGCAGATGAAACATATTCTCGCCTCAATAATGATACCGCGAACTCAATCAAGAATACTCCTCCCCACTATCCTAAAAGCGTGTACCGATTCACCACTCTCTCCGTCTCCTTCTATATGAGAAATACTCTATTAATCATGATAGTCTTTTTGAGCTTTTGTTTTTGTTAATATCAGCATATTTTTCAATTTCTCATATCAATGTATAATCCTGTTTTTACTTCCCATACTGTTAGTACTATTATTCACTAATCCAAAACCCAATCCTTTTAAATTAATTATCATATTACTCGTACATAAAAATGTCCTGAACCAAGAATATGTAATGAGATACATAAACAAACAATGCTTCGTGACGATATTGAATCCCTCTTCTTAGTCTCTACATTTTTTACGTTGCTGATGCTGAACCGTGAAGTCGGGTCTACACTAGAGTCTTTAGCAGTTCCCCCCGGTCGACATCTTTTTGCCACTATATTTACTGCCTCTCTGTACATAATGATCACACTCGTTGTACCAGTTTAATATACGCCTATAATCACTCGCAGATGCATCAATATCATCACTAGTGAACTCCATCTACATACATCCATCACACAATTCTTCCATTTGTAATAACGCAAGTTATAAAAACTCATATTTTCTTCTCAGAATATAGGCGTGTATCATATCTCTTAGATACAGGGGCATTAAATCTTGTTTATACCTCACTAATTTTATTGTTATACAATTCCTCTGTTATAAAATATCCCTAAACATAACATGTTGCTCTATGACTCAAATAGATATCTAAATAAAACTTCGTTAAGTACTATCTCCGCGTGAGCTAACTCTTATATCATCGTAGTTGCGGCAAAGATTTGTCTATTTCCTTTTGTATATTTTAGACAGATAGGATTCGGAATTCCATCACCCTCTTTTAATATACAGTACCCAGGGCCCGTCACGACGCCATACCCTTTTGCGAGGCATCGAACTTACATTATAATACTAGAATATTATTATCAATTCTACTCTATACGCTCATCCTCCTTTTTATATATAGATCCGTTAACATATCTGTTTGTTCCACGTTACTACCGCTCCATTGATAATCCTGCTGCAACTAAAAAGGCGCTCTAATCATTTAAATATGCAAGAATGCTTAACAAAACACCACTTATTCATCTGATTCTATCATTTGAGAAAATAATTTCCGTGTTCACAGCTAAAATCGCTCACACGTGATTATCATGAATCTTCGTCATCCGACACAAATGCTCTAAAGTTGTATAAAGTAGTATCGGCCTCTCACTCAAAGAGGACCGTTCACATTTTTTTTACATCTCTGTTCCCTGTTCTTTTTTTCATAGAATCTATCCTACACTCATCAGGATGGACGTTAGTTCTTCTAAATACATATTGAGTCCTATGATACTATATACTATCCCCTGCCTAAAACCCAAATAGTCTACTATAAGCCAAAAACATTAATATTACATAACTACTCACCATATGAGTTTAATACATTTATACCATAACCTATAATCCATAATACGTTCACTCTACTGACTCTATCCCTTAATATATGTATTCCAACCTAATTTCATAATCGACACCGACCTCGCCTGCCTACTGCACCTCATACCACTCAACGGGCCTCAAGACCCCCTTACTCTCACATCTTCACGGCAGGCAATTACGCAGTCTTACCTTACCAGTTTACAACCCTCATAACACTACCTGTCATAGCCCCTACATGGTCTGTACCCACTAGTACTCATATCTTACTCATTTTTCACCGCATCACTTACTCATCTACAATATATTACCTTCATACTTTAACACTCACTAGTACATTTATTAGCCAATACACCATTTAATCCAGATAATATGGTTATTATCTATAAAAACTATATAGACCAGCGAAAGTACATGCTAAAATATAAGTTTCCACATAATAAAAGCTAAACATAGCATCACTGAACTAGACATATTGCCACAGACAAACATAACACATCTTAAGCAGGAAAAAAGTTAAAATTAACAAAGTTCCCACTTATATAACACCTAGATAATAATGCACCTCACTAAATACATTAGGTAGCAAAAACGTAACTACCTTCGGTTATACATATATTTTCAAGCATAAACTCTAACTATTAACGTTATCTTATATCACACTCAGTAAACTTTTACTATCAAAATTTCTCAACAACATTGGATTTATCTAATTACATACCTAGAAGTCAAGTAGTAAGTAATAGCTAATAACTGTAACAACGGTTTCCAATCAATAAATAGCTAACATATAGCGTAAACTATGATAACTATAGAAATAATAATGCTATACAAAGACAAACACCTATCACATAATTACAACACAAACAAAACTGAGTTATTAACATTACAAAGTTTCACTATCAAATTATAAAACCCCTCACCTCAAAGTATTATTTTCAAATAATATATATATGAGATAACTAACATGGTATAAATGTCAATAACGTAACTCACTATATATACTTACTCATTTTTCCAAGATATATATATATATACATGTAATATATAATTGTTTTTTGACTCTACATATGATCTGGAGAGATAAATATTTATTAGAATAAAGGAGTAACTAATTTAACTCAAAAAGTTCATAACGAATCACAAAAGGTTATCCTAAACACTGTTTTAGAATTTTATGAGAAGTATATTTGAATGAAACGCTGGAGGCCACGGATACATTTTCCTATAACATTCTTAGCTAATCACACTGTAGCGTTTACATTCAGACACTATCCACACTTGGCATCACTAGCCTAAAGCACAATTTCCTTTTTGACATTCAGATCACTTTAAGTCAAGCTTGTTCACTCACCGAGAAAACCTAAGCCTCCTCTATGAATCAGCTTCAAATGCTCCACGAAATTATGCTCACCTACTTCCCCCAAAACGTACCACGAAGCACATATTAAACATCAGAATTTCACATGTTATATATACAAGTATACAAATAGCTGTAACAACGAATACCTCGTTCTGTTTATATTCAAGTCAAGTAATAAAATGATTATTCCAAGCATCTTCTCGTACTTTTAACTACCGGTCCTTTGATTAGCTTCACTATATTGATTCATGAGTAAACTCTATAAACTTACACACACCATGTGCTTTTCAACTACGTCTATTGCAATAAATTCTCTATACCGATAAGAATCTTATCAAAAAAAACGAAAGGGTAAATCTATACTCGACATCTAACTACAAGTAAATTTAGGTATTTTTGCTATCGACGCTTTTATAAACTCAATTCATATTATCAGTTCCTCTATACTGTACATCCCTTTTAGCCCCTCCCATTTCCTGACTCGAGGAACCACAATCACTCCCATTATTAATACTATTCAGTTTTTGATAAATTTTAGAGAAAACACTAGCACATCTAAGGTGCTATTCCGTGTGTATGCTCTCTTGACCTCTGCCTAGCTCCACGAACATATTAATTATATATATCTCGCCGCCTCCCTCAACAGGTGGAACCACTACGGCGGGCTGTTCGTGTAGACAATACTTGAACACTGGTACGGTATCTTTGTTTTGGTAACTATTAACACATCTACTACTGACACATCATGAATTGTTTGTGTTCATACCGACCCTTACCCTCGTGCTAATAGTATCCCACCCCCAAATGGCTAGTCTGAAACTGTCGAGGAGAGTCATTGTGTCATACCTTTTTTCGTTATTTAAAAGCAACACAGCACATTCGCGTTAAAAATATCATTTTCTACAATATCAAAGCTGAGACCAGAAATTGTATAATCACATCATTCTTTCTCTCATACAATGTATACTACCTACATTTTCTCTTTCTTCTCCCCCCATCAGAAAACACTGTCATCACACTGCAGCCACAGATACCGGCACACCGCCTAACTTAACTGTGCTTCCCTCACTCACATTTCTACCATCCGACACGATACAATCCTCTTACTTACACCGATCATCGAGTTACTCCTCAAATCCAGTCATCTGTTAAAGACAATCTCACCTTCTATCGGTTGCACCTATAGTACCTGTACCCAAAGTTGTATTAAATGATTATTACTATTTGACATATATCAAATCTATACACTGAACACTAAAATAAGAGTGTGAAATAGACAATGTTTTCCTATCAATCTAGTTTTTCAACGTCACATTATAACTACTTCCGTACATTACTATATAAAGGTTATAACCCGCACAGCTACATGATCTTTATTAGTAATACAAAGAGTTCTGTTCCGCTTTATTATCATTCTCAAATCTTATACCAGTATTCTGTTGGTAACCCTCATGCATTGTTCAATTGACACCCCCCGTTCCCACTCACTGCCTCAGCGAGGTCGGTTGTACCTGTCAATACTGCACTTCTTGCGTCCCTCTCCACACACTCGTTATAACTCCTTATGATTTTCCCCAACACAAGGCAACGTTAGTCTCTGCCTATATCTTTAATAGATGGATTACTGTTCACCTATTTCTTGACATTTGAGCCCCTTGAATCGGAAGTAGTACACTTTATATTAACGAGCCCTAGTTCACCATAACTCTTCTCTTATTTCTCACACGTCACTTATAATCTACTTTTGTATTATCATCTTAATGACAACTATTCAGGTTACCATGATGTGACAAGTGAGAGAAGGTACAGAATAGCTTTAAAGTAACTAAAACAGTTTCGTCACTCCTCCTAGAACTGGAAACAGAGGTTTATAGATTATGTTTCCCTTTGTACAATTCTCT
>JABUQX010053056.1:0-10997 GCA_015478945.1 Trachelipus rathkii
AGCTAAGTAATCCTGGTAAACCCAAAAGAAATGCCTAACATTCTATACCACAACACCTCCTGTCCCAGCTCATGTGTTAAGTGACATTCTTTATTTCTCTATTACTTCACTAACCTTCTTTCTACAATACATATGTACACCTGAATATTTGGAGAGATCTCACATATATCCACACTACAACGATCACCAAGAAGTATATGCAGAAATATATCAACCTGGATTCAATGTGCACACCTTCCCATCAGGTACAACCCAGACTGATGCGCAGCTTATATTCCTATCTTATTAATGCTTATCTCCTAGTGTGGACAAGTGAAATGTGCTTTCCAACACCTCTATCAAATAACACTTCACGACATTACGATTAACTGAATGGTTATATCACAACATAGTATTAATATTCGTTTACATATAACACGAAAAACTTCTCTTAATATAATCACTTCAGTGTATAACTTAAGAGAAACTACTACTCATGGATGTCTCAAATCTGTTTGAAAAATAATTCTATTTCATTCTTTTTCCTTGACGAGCTGTGTACAATTTAGGTTGTCTAATAGCTATACTTATAGTTCTATCTCAAAACATTTGGTTATCCTACTACTCAACACCACTCACCACTCTTCTCGAGATTTTGGCTCACTATTAACAAGACATATACTTTCTCTAGCTTACTCACTACTCTTGCTTGGTTATACATTGGTGTGTATGAATGAGGGAATCACTACATTACACTCTGGAGCACGCACGCCGTCCTACCAGTGCCACAAGCATCTCTTTGCTTTTATGAACACGAGTAGACTCTCTATAGAGATAAACAACGTGTTATCTCCATCTCTAATTATATAACATTTTACTCAGTCTAAAGCGTCTTATGAGCCATGATTAAAATAATACACAGCTATTATTGCTTAAAAAGGACAAAAGTAAACGTACATTTCCCTCGGCACATTTGTTCATCACATCATGTACCGTTCATATACAGCTAAACATTCGATTTACAGTTTTATTTTCCACCATAAACATTCCATTTACATCTTTCGCGTATAACACCCGTCTCTGATCACACGGGCGTTAAATGATATTTTCCTTATAGCGAAGTCAAAGTCTCTCAAGAGGGTCTAGCGTCTTTTCTCCTAAAATTGATTCAAAATCCTTGAAGTATATCTCTGTTTAATTTGGAACTCGGACGCTCACCTAACCTTTGCTCTCACGAAGTCTGTAGCAATTATAAATTTCTTTTTGATTGTTAATTATACCTTTAAACTAAGAAGCAGATAATACTTGCTTTATTTAAGTCCGAATTTTCATCGTCTCTGTTTAATCTTTGACTTATATATAATGCTCCATCTACATCAAACGCTCCCATTCACATAACCCTACATAACAAGAACGTGTTGTACGTTTTTACGGACTATTGACTAGTTGCCCACAATGAAATACATAGTGTTCATAAACTCAAAGGAGCTTAATGTTAGAGGAGTAATCCAGATCATTTTTTACCTTGACCTTGTTATTACACACCAAATTCTTCAGCTATCTCTTTAATTAGAGTGTAAATTCTCGTTATAGTTCTTCTTTTCTCTCCTTGATAGATCAATATTGCTGCTGAAAACTCCGGCCAATAAACTCTTCTCCGCTCTCTCTTGCGAGACAGCTCTTAACTTAAGCATAGGATTAAAAAGGACAAGAGTCTGTGAGTCCAGTGCCACAGAAGGGTGTCTCGTATATCCTCCTACTAGTTGCACGCATTTATAGGATAAATTGTCCGCTGGGCGCCATACCAGGTTTCATATCTTGGTCTATGTATTATCGATCCGCCAAAATTCACATACAACATTTTATGCGTACAATAAGTTTCCCTGACTCTGTTCTCGTCATCGTAATTTTATTCTCTTCTCCCTATATTAATGACCTTGTGAGCTTATCTATTTGAGATTCTATGCATAAAGGCATATCTCTAGTCTACTAGATAATACTTACCCTATCACATTAATTTACACCACACCACTTCATCGGTCCGTATTTCTTAAACCCGCATTATCCTCGACTGAGTTCACCATAGTATCATATATCTTTCCCCCCTCTACCCTCCTTTTTCTCCTCTCACACCCTCGTATTAGTTCTTTCCTACTCATGTCCTTATCGTCTAATATTTTAACATAACTACCGGATATACATTTAATATTATATTACGCTTAACATACCAGTTATTTATTATATCTCAACATTATACCCCATAGCGTAATTACTCTACGCCCCCATCTATTACTACCTATTCCGCAGAGAAACTACCTTACGGGGGCATGCCGCATTATGAAAATATAGAGTAGTGATAGAACAATCACTACTTATCGGGCTGTAAGGACCTAGACTCAGCTTAACCCCTACTCTCCGGGCTATCACCTATTCCATATGTACTACGCTGAATTATCACACCACTTATTATTCAATGAGGTACGTATCCCCTGGATTTATCTACGGAAGTAGTTAATTAGTGTTGACCTCATATTATAGACTCCCTTTGGATCTGCAATAACATGTTATCTTCGTAAAGTTAAGTAACGTTCTAGTTTATATATTTACTATATGACAAATTAGTGGTAAATAAATTACTAGAGATTTGTATAGATAGAAATGATGATATATATATACTGTGTTTAAGAGAACGAATGATATGCGTTGTAGATGAGTTAGACCTAATAGGTTATTAGTATGTAATTTTATGTTATTGAAATAAATGTTTAAGGTTTGCCTAGTACATTTTATGCCTAATTGATCTAAGATAATTCTATACAGGTAGCAAATGATGTTATATCTTATCCAATAAGAGTTTGTAGCTATATTTTGATTGAAAAGATTATAGTGTGCAGGTCTATATTGGATCGGGTTTGAGTGAACATCTTTCACTCCTATATTTAAGAACTACTCCATCAGGATAGTTCTATAAAAAAAAGAACAAGCATCAACAAAAATTAGCTCTATATGAATACTACTTTTTCAATTAACAGCCTATGCATGCGTAATCATTTTAACTTGAGCCATGCTGAAAGAAATGATTTTCTCAAATATGAATAAAAATATTTTTTTAAATTCCTTCTATAAATGACACGGGTTTTTATTCCTATCATGGTCTAACAAAGAATTACTATCTTTAACAAAGAGAGAAAAAAATTTTAAAACTAGCTTATATAGCGTCGGGCGGGGTGACCGGGCCCGGCTTTTTAAGAGGGGTGGATTCGGTCCACTCTAAAATAAAAAAAAAAAAATTTTCCCACTCATTTAATAGCCACGCAGTAGCTACTACAAGTTTTTATTTAGATCAATCTTTAATTCAGAAAGTTTTATTTTTTAAAAAATGTAAATAAATTAGGGTACAAAATGCCTCAATAGAATTCACTTTTGAAAAATATGAGTTTTTTTTTAACTTCGTTATAGAATGAAAAATTGTGGATGGTTTTAATTATTTTTTCCAGTGTATACACTCGAGTATGTTAGCTTTAAACTGGCAAAGTAAATTTTTGTTCCAAACAGTATTAGTGGCAAAATCACGGGGCCTAACTTGGTTCCGATTCACCCCACCGTAAAATTTATGAAGGGGTGAATCGGACCACCATTGTTTTTTGTATTTTACATATTATTATTGACATTTTTATTACATATATATAATTAATTTAAATATAATAAATAGTTACATATATTAAGTAAAAATTAAAATAAAAAATGAAATTTATATAAAAAAAACAAAACTCAAAAAGTGTCAAATTTTAAGTCTTCAAAACTGACACAACTCAAAAAGTGTCAAATTTTATCATTATTGACATTTTTATTACTTATACGAATTTTTAAATATGATAAATAATTTTTTATTACTTATTACGAATTTTAATATGATAAATAATTATTATATTAAGTAAAAATTAAAATATAAAATTGAATTTATAAGTAAAAGAGGAATTTAAACAGATGGTCCGATTCACCCCTCAATGGTGGTTCGATTCACCCCTCCAAGGTGGGGGTGACTGAGCGTTATTCAAACTTTAATAAAACTATTATTATTAGAATTACATTATTATTTTTTTGTGTGCTTATGACCTACTATAAGGCCTTGATTTTCGAAAAAAAAAAAAATTCCAAAAGTGCATTAGGGAAATATATTATAATATATATATACTATATATATATATATATATATATATATATATATATATATATAATAATTATTAATATATATATATATACTATATATAATATATATATATATACCGTACATTATATATATATAATTATTTTATATATATTATATATATATATATTATAGTGTATAGAATATATACTTATATAAATCGGTGTATTTTTGTCGAAATTAACAGGTAGGTATATATTCACAGTATACCAAATTTAAGTCTGATACTGATACATAGTTCCCAGATTTTTTCAATACTGATTGAAGAGTGAAACATTTATAATATGCACTATTTGCCATATTATTTTTTATATGTATATTATAATATAACTATATATATATATATTATATATATATATCTATATATATATATATATATATATTATTATATAATATATATATATATATATATATATATATATATATATATATATATATATATATATAATATATAATATATACCGTAATATATATATATATATATGGTTGGGTTAAAAAAAAACCGTTCGTTTTTTTTTTTTTAAATAAAACATGTTTTTTTTTTAAAAAAAACAAGGCAATTTTTTTTTTTTTTTTAATTTTTTTTTCAATTACTTATTTTTCATATATATCAAGTCTTTTTAGGGTTTTTAGCATTAAAATACAGTAAATACAATATGTTAAAAGAGGTATACAATATATAAAATAGAGTTTAGTACTTAATAAAGTTTTATTAGTGCTCTAGGGCATATAATTATTACATTTCACATGATCTGATTATTATATAATATATATATATATATATATATATATATATATATATATCATATATAATATATATTATATATATAATATATATATATATATATATATATATATATATATATATATATATATATATATATATATATATATATATATATATATATATATATATATATATATATATATATAACGTATATAATCACGGTATATATATATATATATATATATATATATATATATATATATATTGAAGTACTGGTTAACAAAGCCATACTAGACCGTTATCATTTTTGTTATTTATGCTTATGCTCAATAAGAAATGCTCACTCAGTTGTAGCCCGAATTTTGTGCATAAACGAACGTGACTTCTTTAAAAGTTACTTTTCTTTACAAACATTTGAAATCAGCTGTTGTGATGAACCGTGCGGTTTTGGAATAAACAAATAATAATAAAAAAAATGATTTATATTACAAATAATTGATCAACTATGGTGATGGAGTTTATTGATTTAGAAGGAATTAGATTTAAAGCTAATTTTATGAATGAAGCATTCATCAAACCAAACAGACCAACCACACTGACAATCTTGTTTATTTATATTTTTTCGTATGAACATGCTTAAATTTGGCAAGCACAGGAAATAACAACCTCAAAGAATTAAGGAAATTCTTATGTTTGGTGAGCATGTTTCACAATTTTGCATGTTTGATAAAAACGAACACAAACTTGAGCATTTCTTACATTTTGTAAGCACCAAGGAAAAAACGAAAATGGCTCTATCCTCTACAGTACACTGCAGCAGTGTAGCTTGCGAGCAACATATTGCTCGCATGTCGTTTTAATGTGGCTTGCATATTAAAATTCATCACATTTATTAATAATGTTTATTTAAAATAGTTAGGCACCCTATCAAAACTTCTCCATTCTTCAAAATGCTTTTATAGATGAAGAACTTAAAATTCTGGAATCTTTATATATAAAAACACTTAAATGTACACTTAACATTCATAAGACTTCTTTGGCATGATTACCAATATCTATCTAATTTTCTCTCTCATTCCTTTATCTTCTTTTATTGATTTTTTTGTTTAAACTCGAAAATTCCTAATACTTCATACAATATTTTATATAAATTTTTATATTTATCAATAAATAATTTAATATATTTATATTTTTTTTATTATTAATCTTTTTATTATTAATTCACGCTACTGAAGTGAAGATGTATTGTAATAATACGAAACGTTTACGATAGAATGAATTTTAATATTTTCTTTTTAGCTTTTATTGAAGCATTCGTTATGAACTCTATTCTTCCTTGATATATATATATATATATATATATATATATATATATATATATATATATATATATATATATATATATATATATATATATATATATATATATATATATATATATATAGCGTCAGGCGGGGTGACCGGGCCCACCTCTTTTAGAGGGGTGATTCAGTCCACTCTAAATAAAATAAAAAATAAAAAAAAAAAAAAAAAAAAATTTCGCTCATTTTATAGCCACACGGTAGTACTACAAGTTTTATTTAGATCATATTTAATTCTAGAAAGTTTTTATATTTTTAAAAAATGTTAGAAATTAGGGTACAAAATTTCCTTCAATAGAACTTCACTTTTGAAAAATGTGTTTTTTTTTAACTTCGTTATAAAATGAAAAATTGTGGATGGATTTTAATTATTTTTTCAGTGTATACACTCGAGTATGTTAGCTTTAAACTGGCAAAGTAAATTTTTGATCCAAGCAGTATTAGTGGCAAAAAAACGGGGCCTAACTTGGTCCGATTCACCCCGCCGTAAAAATTGATGGAGGGGTGGCTCGGACCACCATTGTTTTTCGTATTTTACGTATTATTATTGACATTTTTATTATGTATAATTAATTTAAATGTAATAAAAAGTTACTTATATTAAGTGAAAATTTTTAAAAAAAATGAAATTTTAATAAAAAAACGAGTTCAAAAAAGTGTCAAAATTTTTGGGCGGAGAGGGGTGAATCGGACCACCTTATTTATATTCGTATTTTATTTATCATTATTGACATTTTAATTACTTATTACGAATTTTAATATGATAAATAATTATTATATTAAGTAAAAATTAAAATATAAAATTGAAATTATACGTAAAAGACGAATTTAAACAGATGGTCCGAGTCACCCCTCAATGGTGGTCCACTTCACCCCTCCACGGTCAGGCTGACTCAGCGTTATTCAAACTTTAATAAAACTTTTATTATTAGAATTACATTATTATTTTTTTGTGTGCTTATGCCCGACTATAGGGCCGTGATTTACAAAAAAAAATTTTTCCAAAAAGTGCATTAGGGGAGAGTCGGGAGACCAAGTTATACATAAAGTCGGACCAACCCCCCCCTGACCATATATATATATATATATATATATATATATATATATATATATATATATATATATATATATATATATATATATATATATATATATATATATATATATATATATATATATATATATAGAAATTATTTCCAATAACTGCCTCTAAACAGATTTTTATAAAAATCACAGCATAGACTCTAAAAAAATAGTAATGAAGAATAAAAAAAAAATTATTTGTCGCTCTCTTTAGGAAAAAAAGTTTCAGCCTCTCAAAGTTGTTAAAAATCCCATAGACTTTTCAATATTGATCGATCCAGGTTAGGTCTCATTTCAGGCCCTCTAAGTCAGGTTATGATAAGTTTTGTTAGGTATACACAGAAAATCTATGTATATTAATAAATCTTATCATAACCTGAACTAGGATGGCCCCTAAAACGAGCACGAAGCCCACTAATTTTTATTATAAAGTCAGTCTATGGGGAAATTTTAAACTTTCAGAGGCTGTTTTTTCCTAAAGAGACTGCCGATTTTCGTTTTCACTATTCTTCATTATTATTTTTTTTAGAGTATATCCTGTGATTTTCAAAAAAAAATTTTTTTTTTTTAATAACAAATCTTATTGATTTTTTTAAAACGAGAGGCTTTAACTTTTTTTCCTAAAGAGAGACCGACAAATAATTTGTTTTTATTCTTCATTACTATTTTTAGAGTCTATGCTGTGATTTTTATAAAAATCTGTTTAGAGGCAGTTATTGGAAATAATTACCATATATATATATATATATATATATATATATATATATATATATATATATATATATATATATATATATATATATATATATATATAATTCTCTATATATATGTCTATACATTTAATTTTTTATTGGCTATATATATAATATATATATATATAGTAATTGTTACCCAGAGGGTTGTCACCCCCGATTTTTATGAAAATCACAGGATATACTCTAAAAAATAATAATGAAGAATAGTGAAAACGAAAATTGTCGCTCTCTTTAGGAAAAAAAGTTACAACCTCTCAAAGTTGTTAAAAATCCCATAGACTTTTCAATATTGATCGATCCAGGTTAGGTCTCATTTCAGGCCCTCTAAGTCAGGTTATGATAAGTTTTGTTAGGTATACACAGAGAAAATCTATGTAGAATTAACAAATCTTATCATAACCTGAACTAGGATGGCCCTAAAACGAGCACGAGGCCCACTAATTTTTATTATAAGAAAGTCTATGGGAAAATTTTAAACTTTCAGAGGCTGTACCTAAAGAGCACCAATTTTCGTTTTCACTATTCTTCATTATTATTTTTTTAGAGTATATCCTGTGATTTTCATTTTTTTTTAAAGAATCCTATGGGGTTTTTAACAACTTTGAGAGGCTGTAACTTTTTTTCCTAAGAGAGCGACGATTTTTGTTTTCACTATTCTTTATTAATATTTTTAGAGTATATCCTGTATTTTCATAAAAATCGGGGGTGACAACCCTCTGGGTAACAATTACCCTTTATTTTTTTAGAGTAGGCCCTTATCCTGATTTTTTTTTATATGAAAATCCTACAGGATTTTTAACAACTTTGCGAAGCTGCAACTTTTTTTCCTAAAAAGAGCACCCATTTTCGTTTTCACTATTCATTTATTATTTTTTGGTGTTACCCAGAGGGTTGTCACCCCCGATTTTTATGAAAATCATAGGATATATTTTTTAAAATAATAATGAAGAGCAAATAACGAAGAGTATCGCTGCTAGGAAAAAGATTCATCTCAAGTTGTTAAAAATCCCATAGACTTTTCAATATTGATCGATCCAGGTTAGGTCTCATTTCAGGCCCTCTAAGTCAGGTTATGATAAGTTTTGTTAGGTATACACAGAGAAAATCTATGTAGAATTAACAAATCTTATCATAACCTGAACTAGGATGGCCCTAAAACGAGCACGAGGCCCACTAATTTTTATTATAAGAAAGTCTATGGGAAAATTTTTAAATTTCAGAGGCTGTAACTTTTTTTCCTAAAGAGACTGCCGATTTTCGCTTTCACTATTCTTCATTATTATTTTTTTAGAGTATATCCTGTGATTTTCAAAAAAAAAAAAATTTTTTGTTTTTTAGGGCTATTTATGGGGGTTTTTACAACTTTGAGAGGCTGTAACTTTTTTTCCTAAGGAGAGCGACAATTTTCGTTTTCACCATTCTTTATTATTATTTTTTTAGAGTATATCCTGTGATTTTCATAAAAATCGGGGGTGACAACCCTCTGGGTAACAATTACCATTTTTTATAAAAATGGGAGTGATACCCCTCTGCACTACTATTACCAAAATTTATTTTGGCACTTACTGTAAACAATTACCAAATTCTGTACTAAATTTCACACTTTTTAACTTTTAATTACCAAGAATATATTCAACAATAAATCCATTTTGCTCTCCAAAACTTTTACAAATGATAGCCTGTTAAACTAATTGGATCAATTAATTCAATTTGCAAAGCCTTTCTTAACTATCTTTAAATTAAATGTATATCGTATACTCAACTAATAGAAATTCATGTTCAAATTATTATTTATTTATTTATTTATTAACCACAAGTTTGATGACAAAATACATAGTACATACAACCCGATAAAGGGGTGGTTTTGTGAATAATTCTTTTTTTTTTTTTTTTATTGAAGCCACAGTGTATTAATAATATAAGTAATTTATGATGAAGTTCTTTGAACTAGAAAACGATCTCATCTACATAGTATAGATATAAGCCGTTTTCCATTTTGCATTTGTGCTAACGCTCGATAAGAAATGCTAATCCAGTTTTAGCACGAATTTCGGGCATAATCGAACGTTTGTTTACAAATATTTTTGATCAGCTGTTTTGATGGAGCATGTGGTTTTGGAATAAACAAAAATAAAAAAAAATAACAAATGGTTTTTATTACAAATAATTGATCAACTATTGTGATGGAGTTTATCGATTTGGAAGAAATTAGATTTAAAGCTAATTTCATGAATGAAACATTCATCAAATCAACGACCTACTACGCCGCCATCTTGTTTGTTTACATTTGTTCGTTAGCATTTTCCTTAAATTCGGTAAGCACGGGAAATAGCAACCTTACAGAATTTAGGAAATTCCTTACGTTTGGTTAGCATTTTCCTAAATTTGTGCTAAATTTGACAAAATGGAACGCAACTTTAGCATTTTCCTAAATTTCGTTAGCTTTCCTAAATTTCGTTAGCAAAAGTGCAAAATCGAAAACGCCTATAATTAAAATTATAGCACCTCACCATATTAGACTGTGCCTTAGTTAGAGGAGGTTGTGTTCTCACTGTACTCTTCCATTTTACTGTGTAATTTGTGTATTTTTGTGTTAATACTTAATTGTTTTTTTTTTGTTTTTTTTTTGTTATAAGTAGTGGTATTAGTAGTTTGTGTATTTATTTTTAAGTAAATCAGTTCTTATAGTTAATTTAGCACTAGTATTGGACTAGACCAGTGTTTGATAGCCTAACCCTAGACCAGCTTTGTTAGGTGATTTACTGTATACTGTGTGTTTGCAGGTTTATTTGTATTATTAAATAGATTTTCTGTGTTTAACTACAGTTTTTGATAATTGTTATTTTAATTTTGTGATAATTGATATTAAATTAAGTTTCCCAAGT